>CM039680.1:158972607-159118702 GCA_022537955.1 Schmidtea mediterranea
TTGAGAAAATTTTTGATGAGTCATGTTCTTTGTTTGAATGACCTTGAGAAAATTTTTGAATGACCTTGAAAGTTTTGATGAGTCATGGTCTTTGTTTGAATGACCTTGACATTTTTTTGATGAGTCATGGTCTTTGTTTGAATGGCCTTGAAATTTTTTTGATGAGTCATGGTCTTTGTTTGAATGGCCTTGAAAATTTTGATGAGTCATGGTCTTTGTTTGAATGACCTTGGGAAATTTTAAATGACCTTGAAAGTGTTTGATGAGTCATCCAATGACCTTGAATGAGTCATGGTCTTTGTTTCAATGACCTTGAATGAGTCATTGTCTTTGTCTTTAAAATTTTTTGTACTTTTAGACTTAGGAAAAAATTTTTTACCCCCCCCCGCTCCTGGGGGGGGTTGATCCAGCGGTGACATGATCTAGCGTTGACACATCCCACTACTCTCAAACCATTTAGAACTCGATGTGATGAATTATTATAACTAACAAGTATTTTCGGTAATACATTTATCCATATTTTATTACGTTGATGCACAAAATATTTCTTCAATCTATCCCTCAATGTCCGGTTAAATCTTTCAACATGAGCAGCTTTGTATTGAGAATGTACAGAGTAATGATTTATTTTCAGACGATCCAGGATTTGCTTAACGTTACTATTGTGAAACTCTTTGCCTATAATAATTATAATAATAATAATAATAATACCTAAATCGGTTTGCAAATTGTCAGGATGCCCATTTTTAAATAAAATATTAATTGTGATAGTACACTTTGGGAAAAACGTCTGAAAACATCAATACATGATAAAATATATTTATAACCCTTGTTAATCTTCGAATACGGTATCATCTCCATCAAATATATTTGCCATAAATCATTAATACCGAATGTTTTATAAGCTCTTGTTGGAAATCTTTTCTGCATCGGTTTGTTTAAACTATACGCAAGCTGATCTGACAACCGCTTTTGTGTTTCCTTTTTCGACTTTGGGACATTTTTCTTTAACTTTGCCACTCCACCGAAACCTTCTTCGTCTTCTAGGTTTGTCCAAATCTTATCCATTACAACAAGATGATTTAAATTTTAATTTAACATTAGGTAATGATTATCACATCGTTTATTGTAATCCCCCTAATAATGATATTGCTAAAGGTAATATGGCGCCAATAAAACCACCTTGTTGTTTATATATGATTTTTCTCATCTGATTACAATTATTATTATATACTAGCGATAGCAAAGGTTTTCAATGTTTATTCAACACTAGTTTTTTAGATTAAATGATTTTAATTTAACCTCTGACTACGTTTAGTAGCGTTTTGAGTAAATCATCGACAACAAAATTTGAAAATGATTGTAAAATAGATATTCTTTTCATGCTCGAAGCTTTTAACAATGCATTAAAATATGAGAAACTCCTCTGATTTTTAACAATTTTAACAACTTTTTTATTACTTCTTTTAAAAGGGTTTTTCAAAATTAAATTCAATGTGCGCAAATTCTCAGTTATTAGTTTTATAGATTGTGTTTAACTAGTCTTTGGTGGAACTTTTTCAGTCTTTTTTTTCTTTTAATAACTTTGTCTAAGTTTTCTAAAATTTTTAAGTCTGGATTTCATAAACATTCTTACATGTTAATGTTTTCAACTTTGTTTATAAATCATGGCACCTTCTTTATTGAAAATATCTGTTTTTATCCGTAAATCATCATTGCATTGTTGTGTGAAATCAAGAAATATATATCCATGTGGTGATTTAGTAGCACCTTGAAATGCACTGATAAGAAAATTACGATTATTAGGTTATGCTTGTCGAGCAAGAAAATCAATAACTGTTGCATCTCTAGGATTCTTGAAAATAACTAAATATTGAACATTTAAATTCCTTGTTCGATGTGCGCCACCTTGATGAAATAGATTTTGAGTAATAAAGATCACATTAACATCAACATGTTGACTGATTTTTGTGAATAAATTATTATAATCCTTTACTTTATTAGCTTCCTGATACAAATCATCGATAATGATGACATCACCTTTCCTTAATCGACTTGAACAGTTTTTATCGTAACCCTTTAATATTTTCATGTTTTTCAATTTACAGAAATTATCTTGAGTTAATCCATGTTCTTCATCTGCACCCTTGTGCCAATAAATCTTGTTAAAATTTGTTTGGAATAAATTAGATTTCAGTAATTTACACACAAACATAGTTTTACCGCTACCACGATTTGATATACAGCATCATTTCTTAATTCCATTATTAATTTGTATAATTATAGGTTTTTGTATATATTATATAATTTAATGAACTATTTCCAAAAACCATATATAAATATATATAGATTATTATTTCATTTTTATTTAATTATGTTATCAAATATAAATTATAAAGGAACTTTCGAAGTGTTAAAAATGACGTTTCGAACTGGTAAACACCAGCAAATCGTTGATAGGAGTAGAAAATACCCTATAATATTTTTCAAATCCGGCAAATGCAGAATCATGGGGTGCAAGAAACCTTTAGATGTCAATAAATTACAATAAAGAATAAAGGATATTAAAATACAGTCAATTACAGTTACCATGGATATGAGATATTCTATCAATCTATACAACATGTCAACAAAATGTCTTTGTATGTTCGAGTGGAATTATTTCCTGCACTGAGGCTTTTAAAATACAACCAATGTGTGTTAACGTGGTTGCCAGTAGGAAAATAGTCATATTAGGGTTGCAAAATGTAGAGTACAAAAATATTGTTTGTGACATACAAAATGAAATTACGGGATTGGTCGATATCTGATTGACTAATGAGTGATTAAAACAACTTTGTTATTCATTTTATTTCATTTTTAAAATGGAAAATACTACGCAGAAGAAAAATATGTACGATTTACCAATGAAAAATAACATTCGAAATGGTAAATTTTTTATTTATTTATTTATTTTCTTTTATTATTACTATTTTATTTAGAAGAATATTAAACACTGGTAACAGTATTATTATCCTCAACTTAATGAAATAAAAAAGGACAAGCCAGCAACAAGGATTCTTGAGCTCATATTAAATGAGACGAGAATACAGATTTCGGAGCTGATCAATCAGGCTCTATGGGACAACCAAATAGAAAAATTGGAGACGGAACTGGCAACAGAATATCCATGTATTCTGGATTGCAGCTGTTGCAATTTCCGTTACCAACGGTACGTAGAATGGTGCCTAATCAAATCCGTAAGCAATTTTGTAAGCTTCAACTTTTAAGACAATAAATGTTTTCTGTTACATCTTTTTGTTTTTAGTTTTGACGCTGCTTTGTTTTTTTATTTGTTTTTAATATTAACAAGTTTTATTAATAATAATTTTAGTTAGTGATTGTTTTATATAATAAACGAAATAATAATAATAATAATAATAATAATAATAAAAATAATTATAATGATGATCATAATAATCATATTAATAACAATAATAATGTAACACTTAATAAGTATAGAAATACACACACATATAGGTGAGAGATTTTGATGTATGTGTTCTTTGTAAATCACATACAAACAAAAGTATGCATGTGTTTTCTTTGTAAATTACATACTGTCTTGAGTGTGTATGCATGCAGTCAGTACTTATCATGCACTGGTTTTGTGAATTATGTGATGCAGTGTAAATCATATGATGATTATTCATTAGCACAGGCTTTGTTATAATTAATTAATTAATTAATAATAATAAAAATAATAATAATAGAAATACGTTCATGCATGATTCTGATTGGTTAATCAGTATCTGTCAAGGGTATAAAAGCTCGTCACCACCTTATAAAGATCATAAATCAAACATGACCAAGAAAATAGTGAGATCTGCTATCAATGTCCAAGCATTTCAGATGTTCCATAATTATAAAATGTATTTCTTAACGGAGCTTATCAATATGCAATTGTCAAATCCAGTCAAACTCCATCGAACTCAATTTCAATCTCTCGCTGGGACACTCTCAATGATAGATATCAAGGATATTGATACGGTTTTCAAAAAGATCAACTTGAATTTAAAACGTAATGAAAATGCATTGTTCACCAGTCAATATACCAGATATTATGAATCATTTATAGAAATAGGTTTCAAAGAACAGGAAAACTGGTATTTAACAATAGCAATACAAGGATATAAAGCTGATCAAAATGATGTGCTTTCTCCAATATGGAAAATTGTTACTGCTAGACTTTCACAATTATTTTAATATATATTTTAGTGTTTAATGTTAGTAAATGTATTTAAACAGATTTTGTTTTCTTTACAACATATTCTATAAACAAAATTATAATTAGTTTAAAAATTGTTTAAAAATGATGTTTGAAAAAGGTAAAATATAAAATATAAAATAATTAATTAATTTCGTTTAGAATATTTAATAAACCTTTTGTTTGATAAACTCGAAGAAATAACCGGTGTAAAAATTAGAGATATGCTGACTCTAGTAGAAGCATTTAGTTAAGAAAATTCATGTTGTGATTAAGAATGTCAGTGTGATGATGATGAAGAAATTATTAATGATGGAGAAATAATTAATAATGAAGATACTGAAATTATGAATGATGAAGAAACCCCAATTTTAGTTGAGCCTAACGAATTTAAAACTTTTATTGACCATGTTATAAAAAAATATTATGATAGAATATTGTGGTGATAAAGCTTGTACATGTAATAATCAAAATATCTTTAAAAATATAGTTTTTATTATTAATTCAGTAAATAACAAAGAAATATTTATTAAAATTTATGGTGAACTTTAATACATATATATATATAAAACCGATGCTCCAGTTAATAGTTTTAATAAACATTTGCAATTTGAAATATAAATATCGGAACGTTTAATGTCTGCTGCAACTTGAATAATTGTTACCCATCCACCATTTGCTTCTACCCATGGATCAATTTTTGTTTCTATTACTTAAATAATGATAAATTAATAATAATATAAAGTAATATACCTCTATGGACCATTGGAAATAATTTTCATAGTCAGATCCGGATTTTAATATCATGTGTTTCATATACATTAATCCTACTATTATTCGCATACATTCATTATTTTCATCAAACATATAACTAAATATCGATTGAAATGAATTTTTCTTTCTCTCCAATTTTAGCAAATTGAGAACTTTTTCATGATCAAACAGTATGTCTTCTACTATTTTCTCGGTACGGTTTACCATGAATTTTATGTTTTGAATGATATCATCTTCTTTTCCATTATTAACAACCAGCTCATTCAACAGAGTTATAAAAAATTTAGTTTCTGGCATTTTATAAAAATATTTGGAAGTGTAAGCTTATTTATACTATATTCGACCAATCAGAATCATGCATGGACTTTGCATTTAAGTTGCAATGTCTTTATTTAAGAAAATATGTAAAAAATATATAATGGAAATGACAATGATGATTTGTTGCTACTGTTAACCGTGTGTTGAACTTCTTTCAATTTGTTGCCTCTGTTAACATTAACTTCTTTGATTATACGATCGAACTGATCAGTTGTTTTATTAGAATAAAATTTTATACTATATTGAACTTGATTCATCTTTTTTCATTAAGTTTACGATTTTCATTCAATTCTATTATAGATTTTCTTAATTCATTTTTGATAATACCAATGGTCCGATTTAGATATAAAATATCATCATATATTGCGTTCCGAGCTCTTTTTAAAGTTTCATATACGAGTTCAGATCGGACTTCTATTACTCATTCTTTCAGATAACCTGTTGAATGGAGTTTTCAAATATCTAGACATATCTATCATATACAAAATATCCATCAACACGGCAGTATCGTGACATACACATCTTGTTGAATTATTACCTTGAACGGTTACAAAAATTGAGTTAGCCATTTTACAAACACTAACAACTAATATTATTATTAAAATTTCTTTAAACATTTTCAAATCTATATAAATTAATACTTATTGTTTATAGCTAAAAGATTATGTGTGTGTTTAACTTCTCATTAGTTTAAATTAGGATAAAAGTAATTTTTATTTCAATTTTTATCATTAAAATGGATGTACCGAGCGCAGTTCAAGCTATGAACGAAATTGAGCATTATAGTAATTTATTATTATTATTATTATTAGTATAAGTTTTGTAGATGATTAGTTTAAAGTTATCAAAAAACGTATGGAATTCTTTTATCCAGATATACATGAAATATTGACGGATAAGCTAGCATCAATAATTCCAGACTTGGTCTTTAATTATACATCTATATGGATATTTTCCGTAATCGATGAGTTCCTATGGGACATTGAACAAAACAAAATGTTAAATGTCGGAAGTATGTGTAATGGGCTTTGAATAAAGCTCTTCAACAATATTATTATAGTCGAATTATTTCTTTATAAAAAATGGTTTATGTTGTTGTTTTGTTTTTATTATATATTAATAATAATAATAATAATAATAATAATAAAATAAAATATAAAAATAATTATAATTAAGACATTGCTTATAAAAATAAGTAGTAAATTTAAATTAAAAAAAATATTATGACCTTGAAAAATTTGGAATGACCTTAACCTACTTTTGAATGACCTTGAAAATTATGAAAACTCATCAAATTACTTTCAATGAGTCATTTTCTTTATTTAAATGACCTTGAGAAAAGTTTGATGAGTCCTTGTCATACAAAAATTTATATTTTTAAACATCGAAAATTTTTTTTAACGGAGGGGGGTTATGTGGCCCAGCAAGCCATAATCCCACTACTCACTTGATTGACCATTTTGATTTTTAAAATTAGCATCAGAAAATTGTAATAATGAACTCATTTCAACAGGATGTCTTATATTTTCAACTTCGGTTGATCCTAAAGTTATTGACATTTGACTAAATAAATTTAAAAGCCAATTATGTTCAAGAGTTACATCATCTGCAGCATCAACACCAGAAATTTCAATTTTGTAATATAAATGACTGACAAAATCAGAGAATTGACGGATTTGCATAATTTGAAATTCGAGTAAGAAAATGTTTAACTGAAGTTCTGAATTCAAGGCAAAAAGAAGAACACATTGTTCAGGATCTCCTTACAAATAAAGCACGCGATGCAAGACTGAGAGAATTATTACGGACAAAGCCAGAAACAAAAATTAAAGAAACGAGAGCACTACCAAAGATTTTTGAAAGTAATAAAAATGAAAGTAATAATACAAAGCATGTGCAAACGTGAGAGAGGGCAGATGAGAACCCAGCAGAATACTCAACATATCAGATCCACACCAGCACAAAAAATATTATCAGAAGAACCATTCAATTACAATGAACAAAAAAGAGACGAATATCCTAGACGCGAATCACTACAACTCGACGAGAATATCACTGGCATCGAGAACAATTCAAAAGAAAACAATCTTTTAGAAACCATAGATTTAAAAATGGATTTCAAAGAAAGCTGCCAACAGTGTTTATGAAGAACATTCCAAAAAGATTGTATAAAAGAAATCAGAGGACTTCCACATTCACCGGTTTCAAAATTAACAATAGGCGATTGTTTTTTGCTGTGGTGAAAAGGGACATAAACTATATGAGTGCCCAATTGTGAATAAATGCTTATATGCGGCAAGAAGGGTCTTGGGATTCGAGACTGTTTTCATTACGGAAAGAAGTTCCACGATGATATCAATGAATAGCATAGCATAAGAGAAGATTCAAAATCTGGAACCTAAGGTTATACTGAAAACCATCAAGATTTCAGGATAACTCACAGCAAAATAAAAGAAAGATACGATGTTCCTGAGAAATATACTACAATGAGAGAAGACTGAAAACAACATCAGTGACGCCATGCTTTTCATTTCGTTGGTGGAGTCAAGACAATAAATTCTAGATAAAGAAATGAGCGACAAAGCGAAGAGGCAGAATAAGAATTTTATCAGACAAAAGATGAAAAAAATTGGAGTAATATAATTTTGTTTAGTACAGAAGTAAATAGTTTATGGGATTCGGGATTCGGGAGCGTTAGTATCAGTCATGAACAAACTTTTTTGGGAGAAAATACCAGACCTTCAACATAGTGCAATACTATTAATCGGAATATTTTGAACTGGAGGAAAAGAATCAATGGGATGTATTACTATACCACCCATATGGAATCAGGTGACCAAAATTATTACAGTAGTTGTTGTAAGAAAGATTAAGCCCAAATTCATCGGTGGTGTTGATACAATGGAAGAGTTTGAAGTAAAGTTGATGAAGATCAATAATATAGAAAAAACATTTATAAATAAAATTCACTCAGATGAAAAAAGAATAAACAAAGCTCTGATGGCTTTAGAAGGTGAGAAGAACAAAGACATTGAAGAAATGATCAGGAAATAAGTGGAATTTTCATGGCATCAATGTTTCATCTGGTAATTACTAATTTAGCTTGGATATGATTCTTAAGTGAATCTTATTTCCGCAGTTTCAGCAAATCAACTTGCTAAAAACTGTTGACAGAGTAGCAAGGACATTTCATATCAACAAGAAAAAATTTTTTTCTGGTCAAGTCAGTGATCATCAGATCTATGCGTTCCTTTGAGGTTAGGACAAGTGAGCAGACAAGATCAACTACAACAATTTAGTTATAATTCTTATTCAGATTAAACGTGATAGTTTTCAAACAGTCATTGTGTCGATCAGTACCAAGAGTCAGATAGACCTTGCAAGATTAAATTGCATGTGACATTGTCTCATCTTCAGCATGAAACAGCCAACAAAGTCTCTTGTCACCTTTCATGTAAGGTTTTCAACATTTGGAAATAGTGTTTGTACGAGGTCGATAAATGAAATTCCAGGCAAATTTAGATAGCTAGCGCACCTTTTGTACATTTTGAACATTTGGGTCGAAGGAAAATCCATTCGTCAAAACCTTCTCCCTTACTTTTGTCCTTAAATTTTCCAATGACTGAATCAAGTTTTTTAGAATAAAGTGGATGAGTTGAAGAGTAATTAGATGTATCCAAAAGATTATCCTTAACCATTTCAGACAAAAGAATATCTAGTTTACAATTTTTAATCTCCAAGAAGAAAGAGTCTGTATCTCCAGCAACTATATTAATATCACAATTAAATTGTTGTCGATATTTTTCCAAATCCTTATACTGAAGCTCATACATTCGAAGTTTCGACAAGTCAAGCACTGATTGTCCTATATAACTTGGTCTATCTAAACATACTGAGTCAGGATTTAACAAAGCAGCAATTAGATCATCAGTAATTTTGATACTTCTTTGAAAAGTTGATTTAGAAGCATATGTAATCATCTTCTTTTCTGTATTACATAATCTTAAATTCATTCTTTTTTTCAGGTTTTCGACAGTTTTACCATACAAACTATTGTTTAAGAGCTTATAATAATTTTTATCTAGTGTGTTTGTACTTTTTGCTCTTAACTCTGTATTGGTATCAATGTAGTTTTTAAAAATAGGCGACTGTTTTGAATATTTCAATGGGTTTATCTAAAGTTATTAACGCAGAACTCCAAGACATTCTAGGTATACCAAAATAATTTAAAGGCTCTAAACTATTATGAGCTATAGATTTCGCCCGTAATTGTTGGAAAAAGTCAGCTAAAAGAAAGCAATCGAGTTTCAAGTATATCATCATATAGTCAAGTAAATTTACACATTTAGTTTCAGTCCAAATTAATTGAGCTTTCTTATATTCAACTTCACTCACTTCTTCCCAGATTGGGGGTAGTTCATAAGTATTTTCAAGGAACTCTAAACTAGTGGCAAAGTTGTACGGAAAAATACCTTTTTCATTAACAATGGTACCAGTAAAAACAGATTTTGTTAATGGTAAACTAGTTAAAGTTTTCACAGCCCTAGCTAATGAGTCATTAACAAACTGGTAAGAGTCGATAAAACGTATTTTAAGCTTACCAACATATACCATAAGGGATAAGAACTTTTCACTACTAATTGGAATACATGATAAGTTCCAATTTGGAAATTGATTTATTCCATACTTAAGGATATGATGTAAGTCATACCCACGTAAATTATGAAACACTATAGGTAATAATTCTTTGATGCTCTAATTAACATTACAACTTTTACATGCTGGACCAATATATTTTCCTGTAAAATGGTCATTGTCTCTAACCTTATCTACTATATTCTTATTGCACAAATAACAATATTCACAATTATCAAATGAATATTCTTCGTCAAAAGTAAGTGGTAACATTAGCTTTTTCCCATTTTCTTTATAATATGGTAGCACAATGTTGGTTCCTATATCTGAAACCTTCTTCAAAAATTCATAAACACAGTTTTGATCAATGAAATGATGGTAACTTGTCATATCAGTGAAGTTGTTGATTAATAAGAGTCCAGCAGAAATTGGCAAATTTTTTTGAAAATAAATGTCATCTTTTGGTAAAATAGATTCAAAATCTGCATAGATAACGAAAGGAGGTGTTATCGTTTTTGACCAGTTTTTGAACTCCAAATATTTATCTTTATCTTTTGGTAATGTATATAGCGTAGTACCCAACTGATTTTTCTTACATAACTCTTGGTGTTTTTCAAAGGATTTTGGCTTACGAAATCCATTTAAACAATTTTCACACCATTTGTAACGAATTCGAACATTACAATTATTGTTTTTATGACAATTCATCAAGGATTGTAAATTAGTTACTGCTGTATAATGATATTTTTCACCCTCCTTTATCAATAATAAATCAATTGGATCCACTCCAGATACTTTTGTTTGGTGAATTATATTTAAATATGGATGCTTCATTATAAGTTCTTCTCAATCCTCAAAATTTTTGTTATTATAAATCATTACATTAATTGCTAAACCAGGATTTTTCTTCTCAAAAGTTGGAATATCACTCAGTTTTATTGGCATATCGTTAGGATCGTATACTAAGTCATTCATATACGGTAAATATTTTCTTGGTCTATCTCTATCTTTCTTGATTTTATCAGATTTCAATACAGCCAAAACACTATATATAAAACATAAATTATCTGTATTTTGTACGTTAACTATTGCCTTTTTACCTAATAGAGCTTTAGGTGTTGGAATATAACTATGTCCAGATAACCTAGATATATTAAAAACTTTGGTTACCTTGAAATTTACTTCTATTATTCGGTTTATTTTCCAACTACTTCCTAATTCTGTTCGTTCAACAATATTTTCATTTATTTTCTTTATACCAATATCAAGAAAAGTTGTAGTCACTGAAGCAGCGCGATTTTATATACTAACTACTTTGAGTTTCCAATCTTTTTCAAATTCTACTTGGACTCCAAATTGAACTTTTGAATGTTTCATTTCATTTAATGTAATTTTTAATTTTTCCAAAAGAGAAGATGGAAGAACTATTTCCTTAACATTATATCTTCCAATGTTCACTTTTATAATTCGATGTGAGCGTAGTAAATCATATTCAATTTCCGGTTCAACAATAATATCACTTAACCCTAGTCCAATTTGTAAATCATCTTTAATAAATATTTTTTCAAGTATTTCAGATTTTATGGTGCTTTGTCGTTTCAAACTGTGTTTAAACAATGATTTTTTATCCGTATAAAATTGAGTCAAGTGATTTTTATGGTCATTATAAAATTTAAGGTACGGGTCAGAGGTTTGGGTCTGGCATACAGGACATATATAATAATTATTCAATTGATAATATCGATTCATTTTATTGTGGCAGTTGTTATCATGGCTTGTAGATTGACAATACTTCGGATAAAGATTACCTGAAATATGAAAAAAGTTAAATAATTCTGATTGTAATAACTAAAAACTCACATTTAACATTCACAGTAGAGATTTTTCAAGTTCGTCATAATTTGTTTCATAAAATATTCTATCACCTATGTTTTCAATGTCAATATTTAAATCATCTAAATTAAAAATAATTAATAATTTAAATAAAAGTAAAAAAATTAGGATTTTTATATTCATTTCTTTCATTACTCGATAATGAATCTTGAATATTAGAAGTATCTAACAGTTAATAATTTAAAAATCATTAAAAATTATTAAAAGATTACTTGCATCATATTTATAAATATGCAAAGTGTCTTTAAAGGTTGTCCTCTTTGACAATACTAAAAAAGGTTAATAGTTAGTTATATTATACATACACGTACTTTTGGCAACTATACTACTTTTCGATTTTCCGAATTGTCTGAGGTGATGCCCGTGTTGTTGTAAAAACATTGAACATCTACCAGATGTTATTGTGAGACATTCTGGACACACATAACCAAGGAAATCAGCATAATTTATCTTGAAATTTGATGATGTAACAAGTTCATAGTAGTGAACATTTTCGTGATTGGTAGCTACGCAAAATCTATATGTATAACAATAATTCACTAAAAAACAAATAGTTAATTAAATATACATAAAAAGTAAACTTACTTATGATAATATTTTAATAATAATTTAATTAATAATTGATTGTTTATACCTCAAAATCATTCGTTTATACTAATTAAAATCGATTGTTTATACTAAAAAATTACATCCAAATTGAAATTTTTAATAAATTTAAATTGAATAAATTATAAATATGATGTTTGAAAATGAAATTTAATAACATAGGTTGCTATAGTTTCATGAAAATCATTAATATCAAGAAAAGTACAAAATGAAAAATATTTATTGATTTATATCACATCGATTAATTTTTCAAAAAAAAAATATATATATTTATGCAATAAATTATTAGTTGATTCCCCACAGCGAAATAAAATAAATAAAATATAACTAATAGGTTTGAAAACCAAATTTTTAAAATCAAATTTAATGACACAGGTTGCTATAGTTACATGTGTTGGGCCAGCACACAAATAGCCTTGAGAATTGTTTGAATGCATCAGTAACACAGCACAAAAACCCAGCACCAAGATAACTTAAAATGCAATATACAACACCAACTAAACACTTTAAAATCTGAGAGTATATAAATAAATATAAAATCAAAAAACATAAAAGTAAAATAAAATAAACACAAAATGCATCAAAAACCACACGAAATTTACATAAAAAATAACATAATAACAAGGAAATTTGACCGTAAAATGAAAAAAGTAAAAATTAATGAATTAAATGAATAAAAATAAAATATTTTTAGCTGAATAAATTTATTTAAAAATTTTAAAAATAAATTACCAATTTAAATTAAGAAATAATTAAAAATTTAATTTAGATAACACAAATAATTTCAAGGTCGAATTTTGTTTAATCGCAGTAAAACTAACACGCAAGGTTAAGGCCAAATTATAGGTATAAATACTGATGTGTTTTCACAAATTTTCAACTACTTTGCAGTATTAATTTCAACCAAAATTAAGTTGCACACTTTTTATCTTGTTTTACTGTGTGCTTTTCAACTACTCGGCAGCAATATTTTCAGATCATTAATCTGCAGTTATGTTTTGCAGCAATATTTTCAGATCATAATCTGCAGTTATGTTTTGCAGCAATATTTTCAGATCATTAATCTGCAGTTATGTTTTGCAGCAATATTTTCAGATCGTTAATCTACACTTATGTTTTGCAGCAATATTTTCAGATCGTTAATCTACAGTTATGTTTTGCAGCAATATTTTCAGATAATTAATCTACAGTTATGTTATTTTGGTTTATGTGCATCGATGCACGATTTAAAATTTGTTTATATGAATGCCAAATATACAGTTTATGCGTCGAGACTTTTGCCTAATTCATCTGGTAATTTATTTTTTTCTATTATTTTTTTTTATGGTGGCCCACAGCCCAAACATAACGCAAGATAGAAAAATAAAACACACTATCGCAAATCGTGTAAGTGCGTGTATTATCGCCAATGATTTCTTGCCCGTGAAGGCTCTGGCGTGATGAACGCAGGAGCTGAAACGTCAATATTATCTGTATATAAGGGAAATTGGAAGGTAAAGGAGTGGTCCTTTGGCTGCTCCTTCATCATCTGTTTCCTGTAAAATTGACATAAATTTTTAACAATCGGCTCAAAATATCTAACACCGAGTAGTCCAGTAAGCACTCATTAATTATGAAATGAACATACATAGATTTTAAGGACAAAGAGAGGGAATGGGTAGTGGGGAAAATTGCGAAATCGTTGCAACAGTTAAAATGAATAGCCATCGGAAAAAGATTAATCCGAACGACCAAAATCATGAAAAATAATGATTTTAAATAAGAATTAAATAAATTATGTTAAATTGAAACGGAAAATATGGACAGAATGCTGCGCAAATTTTTGAAAATAGTTAAAGCATTTATCATAAAAACTGTAAAATAAGGGCGGAACGCTGCTCAAATTTTCCGAAATGATTGAAATACTTATAGAAAATAGTCAAACAAAAGCGAATTGTCGTTCGATTGTTAGTATAATATTCTTATAAAATGTAAAATAAGGGCGGAACGCTGCTCAAATTTTCCGAATCAATCAAAATACTTATAGAAAATAGTAAAGTAAAAGTGGAATGTTGTTCAATTGTTAGTATTATATTGGAATCAAAAAATAAGGGCAGATCGCTGCTCAAATTTTCCGAAGTAATTAAAATACTTTTTGAAAATAGTAAAGTAAAAGTGGAACGCGTAAAATAAGGGCGGAACGCTGCTCAAATTTTCCGAATCGATGAAAATACTTTATCGAAAACTACAGAATAAGGATAAAACCGTAAAATAAGGGCGGAACGCTGCAAAAATTTTTCGAATTAACAAAAATACTTTATCGAAAACCGGAAAATACAGATCGATTACGGCTAAATTTTTTTTATATGAAAAATCTCTCTTAAAGCTGAGGACCAAGAACGAATCCATACATAAAAATTTGTTGATAATATTGATAATAAGTATAATAATAATAATAATAATAATAATAATAATAATAATAATAATAATAATAATAATAATAATAATAATAATAATAATAATAATAATAATAATAATAATAATAATAATAATAATGATAATAATAATGAGGATAATAATAATAATAATGATCATGGTACCTATAATAGTAATGATAAAAATCATGATGATAATAGTAGTAATAATAATAAATATAATGGTAATTATAGTAATAAGAATAATAATAAGTGCAATAGTAGTAACAATTAATAAGGGTAATACAGATAATGGCAACAATGATAATGCTAGTGACAATGATAATGCTAGTGACAATGACAGGGAGCATAGTAGTTATAATAGGGATAAGAGTAAGAGAGATAATGTGAGGATATTTAGCATAGCAATGGGTTTACAGGCCATAGAAAAATCATCAATACGGACGACGATAAGAAGGACTAAGTGAATGGACACAAAGCTAAATGATATAACAGCATGACCAACATTTGAAGGAGATAGGAGATAGAAAAAAATACACAGAAAAAATATTAAATTGCACACAGTAAAAAAATTAATTGCACACAAAAAATTACATCATTAAGTAATCAATACACACAGAAAATAATCACGAGAAAACCCCCTCCTATTTTTTTAATGGGGATTTTATGTGTGGGCGCAGTGTGCCCCTAACTACCTACTCATCAGTTTATTTTATATCTATGCATTTATTTTCTTTGAAATTTAAATGTAATTTTTTTTTAAACTAAATTATGAAAAGATAAAAATGAAAGAAAAATTTTAAGAAATAAATTTAAACTGAATAAATTTAAAATTAAATTTTATAAACTCAAGCAAACAAAAGTCGGTCAAAATCGAAATTTGAATTAATTTAATCAATATATTTTAAAATTTGAATAAACTAACAAAAACTCCACGTATATTAAGTATTAAGGCTTGACATAATTCGAAATGAAATCAATAAAAGAAACAGTAAAACTAGTAAAATCAATGAAAAATAAAACGAAACAAAAACATAATAGAATTTTAAAATTAATGAAACTTAATCAAAATATAAAATTATTTTCAGGGAAAACGTATAAGATTGAACAATAAATCTTGAGACTATCACCGATATAATAATAAAATTTTAGCGAAGGACACTAGAGAAAGTTAAAATTGAAAAAACTCTCTAATTAAAATTAATTTATTTGGATGAATGTGTAATCTAAGGCATGTAGACAATCGAGTTGTATGGGAAGCCCAGGAAAATATTAAAATGAATTTATTTAAATTTTCGAAAAGTGTCGAATACGATGCCGAACAATTGTTTTATTTTGGAATTGATTACATCAGAACTTTGGGATTATTGGTGTAAACTAATTGAAATATTTTTTTTTCGAGATGATATAAAAACTATGTAGAAGCTAATGTAGAAGCTAATTGTCATTGCGCCAAAGGAACGTTAACGACTACCAGTCAAATAACAAACAATCTAAAGGTTGGTAATAATAAAAAGAAAAGAACATACATATTAAAATAAAAATATTTGAGTTCGGAAAAGGCAATTTCTCTCTGGGTTACTTACACCAATCAAATAATTAGTTAACGAGAAAAAACTGTACATAGTTTGAGTTTTGTGTTGAAAACCAATAAATTTCATCCCGTTTGTATCTTTATTTAATACAGCAAACCACGAGGAGCCAGAAATTAACTGACCTGTTTAATAATAATAATCCAACGAACAATTTGATTTTAACATTGTTTTTAATAGAAAATTTTGAAACTTATTCTAAGAATTTATTGAGAAATATTTCGTGAACTATAAATTAAATGCTTTAAGCTGACATTTGTGATAATTTGTAAATAGCGATTTATTTTTAAAATTAAAATTAGCTGTTCGTATAATTTATTTTTAGAACAGATTTATTAAAATTTGACAGATGTTTAACACTGGAAACTTTATTTTAAAGTAGATTTTAAAGTCTTGACAATTAAATAATAACTTTTGAAAATGAAATTAAATCAATGACTTGTAAATTTAAAATTTTTTATCAGAGTTTTAAGTATTAAAAATTAGGTAATAGATATAGGGTCAGCAAATATAAATCTGATTTACTTAAGTCGTAAATTATTATTATTATTTATTGAAGCCATTAAGTGAACAAATACATGAATTATAGGACAAAATTAAAAGATTTGATTGACATCGTGAATAAATGTATCAGATTAAAATTAAACAGACATTTTCATGTAAACATAATTCTACACAATGAACCAGTGTTTAACTTAAATAATTCTGTTAAGATTCTTAATAAAATTACCTAAAATTTACAATTAAAATAATTATTGTATATGATTGAAAATTAGAATTCTCGTTGTTGTACATAAGTGATTTATTTAATTCAATCAGTTGAATTCATCTTATTTTATTGTCAATGAAGAACTTTCTCAAATTAAAAGATTTTTATAAGCAATTACGTAATTAATATATTTACATTAGTACTTGTACTTTCGAATTTTATTCTGTGAATAATAAGGTTATTTTTACATAAGGTAAATTTATTCAAAATTATTTTCATTATAAATTGAAATATCAAATATAGTTATTTGACAGGATTTAATTATTAATTCTTTTTATAATAATATAGTAATTAAACTTCAAAATGATAATTGTTTATTTTACTTTTAGCTTCTTTGTAACACAATTTTTAATTATTATTATTTTTCAAAGAAATTTCAATTTATTTTATCAATTAATTTTTAGTGGTGACATAAATTATTAATATAATACTTAATTAAATATAAATTATAAATTCTTTACACAAAATTAATAGACAATAATTATATTTTTCATTTTGTAACTTACTCAAACTAATTTATTAAAAAAGAAAAATAATAATAATAACTTTTATGATGTGACTATCATATTTTATTGATTTAACTTGATATGAATCGTTTCCACGTAACTATAGCAACCTATATTATTAAATTTGATTTTAAAAATTTAGTTTCCAAATATCGTAGTTACAAGTTATTCAATTAATTTCTTTGTAGGGAATCAACAAATAACTTATTGCATAAGTATGTATTTTTGAAAAATTAATCGATGAGAAATAAATCAATAAGTATTTTTATTTTGTACGTTACTCAAAATAATTTATTAAAAAGTTAATTTCCCGATGTGACCATCATATATCATTGAGTTCTGCGTTAATAACTTTAGATAAACCCATTGAACTATTGCAAGACATAGAAATTTATAATTTCTATGAGGGTGGTATTCGTGGAGGTCTTACTTTTGTTAATAAACACTTTGTAAAAACTGATGAAACCACTGAGTTGCTTTATATAGATATTAATAATTTATACGGTTGGGCTTTAAGTCAACCTTTACCTTGTGGCAAATTCAGTTGGATACTTGATGGTTTTGATTCAATATTGTCAGATTGTTTTTTTTTAAATCTTGAATCTTTGTCATATGGGTATACTCTTGAAGTAGATCTTGAAATTCCTTCTGATCTTCACGATAAGTTAGATGACTTTCCTATTGCTGCTGAGAAAATGAAACCTGAGGGATCTAAGGTTAAAAAATTGTTATTGACTCATTACCCAAAAAAGAATTATGTGATTCATTGGCGTTTACTAAAATTATACTTGTCTCTTGGTGTTAAGGTTACTCGTGTGAATCGAGCTATAAGATTCAAACAGTCTCCTATTTTTAAAAACTACATTGATACCAATACAGATTTAAGAGCAAAAAGTACAAACACACTAGATAAAAATTATTATAAGCTCTTAAACAATAGTTTGTATGGTAAAACTGTCGAAAACCTGAAAAAAAGAATGAATTTAAGATTATGTAATACAGAAAAGAAGATGATTACATATGCTTCTAAATCAACTTTTCAAAGAAGTATCAAAATTACTGATGATCTAATTGCTGCTTTGTTAAATCCTGACTCAGTATGTTTAGATAGACCAAGTTATATAGGACAATCAGTGCTTGACTTGTCGAAACTTCGAATGTATGAGCTTCAGTATAAGGATTTGGAAAAATATCGACAACAATTTAATTGTGATATTAATATAGTTGCTGGAGATACAGACTCTTTCTTCTTGGAGATTAAAAATTGTAAACTAGATATTCTTTTGTCTGAAATGGTTAAGGATAATCTTTTGGATACATCTAATTACTCTTCAACTCATCCACTTTATTCTAAAAAACTTGATTCAGTCATTGGAAAATTTAAGGACAAAAGTAAGGGAGAAGGTTTTGACGAATGGATTTTCCTTCGACCCAAATGTTATAGTTCGTTAGGTAAATCTTCTTGTCTAAAAGCTAAAGGTATATCGTTAAAGGATACCAATCTAACTCATAAATCTTATAAAGAGTGTTATGAGAAAAACTCCACCTTTTCTGTACCTCAATTTCGTATTGGTACAAACAATCATCAACTTTATAGTTTTAAAAATAGTAAAGTAGCAATTGTAAATAAAGAGGATAAAAGGGTTTGGGTAGAAAAGAATGTAAGCCTAGCATACGGTCATTATATGATTGAGACTGACAATGAATAAAGATAATAATTTTCCACATGATTATCCGACAGCATATCCAACAGCACATCTAACAGCACATCCAACAGCCTATCAAACAGATCATGTAACAGCTCCGCCAACTGTTCATTGAATTAATAAATGTATACCTATATACGTTCTTGTTCTTATTCATTATTTTGTAATTTTTTGTGTTTACATTATATTTTAGTTTGTTTTGTTTTTGTCAGGGGGAGTACCAAAAGGTGCGCCAGATGGGACACATCTACCTACTCTCACTGTGAAAGATTGCCGTGTTGATTTTGGAGAAAGCTTTACAGCTGAAGCTTTGAAGTTTGAGTTGCAGCTCTTTAATCATTTAAAAAGGTACGAGTCACAGAGTGGCACGTGTCAAACTTTTGATGCTGGTTTTCGGAGGTCAGGCGTTAAAATGAAAGTGCAACACATTGCTGTTGTGATGTAAATCGATGGCTCGTGGTCTGTGACAATTGTTGGGGTATTACGAAAAAAGCACAGTAAAATCAATAAAACACCAAAATGATAAAAGTGCAACATTAATTAAAAAAATGTACAAAAGTTCGAAAGTAGTATTGATCGTGTGAAATTGGTATGGTTGAACGCCAAATTGAGAAACGAGTCCAGAAATAATAATAAAAACTTAGTGAGAGGTCCCTTGAAAATAATATAAGACAAAAAAAGAAATTAATTTAAAAAAATAAATTACTAATGGAAGCCCGAGTCAATTGAAAGCCCGAGGCAATGGGAATCCCGAGAGATGAGGAAAACCCGGCGTGTAGACGGAATAATAGAAAAGGTTAAATTGTCCTAAACAATATTAAATAGGCGTCACTGATCTATGGAGAGGTAATTATTTCCTTATTTGTAATTTAGTAATGTAGCAAACGTTGTTGACAAATGTCGGCTAACGTTGTCTGTTGGAAGTAATTATTTTTAATAATTTAATAATGTAGCAAATGTTGTTGACAATCGTCTGAAAACAGTCTGAGCAGGAGTGTAAAAGGAAAAGGGAAAAATACGAAACGGCCAGTATTCGAAGCAAACGAGTAGTGCAGTCAGATCAGTAGAAGAATCTAAACCCAAGAAAAGTCAAAAGTTATCTATCAGAAAGGGTGATTATCCATTGGATAACCTACCTTAAGATAATCAATTTTATACGTTCGTTGAAGAGTGCAAATAAATCAGGTTTAAAGAGTCGATGTTAATCTTTCTAGCATAGTCACATTTAGATTTGAGGAATCGAAAAAGTGAGGAATTGTCTGTGTATGATATTCATCAAGAGGATCAACACAATTTGCTCCTCCATTTTCAGTTGAGTTGTAAAAGTAACATACTTCATAGTGATTAGGCAATAACATCATTTTCCTAAAACAATTTCTCAATTTACTAGTGATGTTTACCAACAGATTGCTATTACTATTCGATTTCTAAAGTGCAATTGTCTTGATCTCACGGGTTCTAATAGGAAGGATCAAACAAAAATGGACAAAGATCTTATAAGCAATTAGCTTTTGACAATCAAGCAAATCTGAATCAGCAAGTTTTCGAGTATCAGAAACAGCTTTTTCGAGAATTTCGTTTGGACTCTGATCAGTTTCCTTGCCGACAGAAACACCGAGGTATTGATGGAATTCAGTTGATTGCAATTTCTTAATACGGGTACCTTTTATCAAAATTTCACTATCTATCAAAACCTTTCAGGTCGATACACAAGTCCTTTTTCAGCTGCATTTGTAAGAGCTATATATGTGATTATCTGAAGATCTGTGACAAATTTTGCGACTAGAGAAATATTATCAGCATAAGCCAGAATCTTGACCAAAGATTCTCCATTCATGAAAGAATCACAGTCAGATCGCGATACTGCTTCAAGTACAGGATTGATGACCAAGGCAAACGAAATCATCGAAATTGGACATTATTGTTTGACCCCTTGTTAAATCTAAATGTTTGGAGTCAATAATGGGTCACAACTGTGGATGTAAATGTATGTAAAATGTTTCCTTTCCTCAATGAACCGAAGTAACAACCACGTGTAATCATGTGTGACACTGCCAAAAGAATCTTTTATGTGGAGTCAAGCTGTAGCAAGTGGACTGCTCTTGCTGTATTTTGAGTGTTCAAGCGCAGCTGAGTGTATCGAGTTGTACTCAACGCATTCATCATGTCTGGAGCCACCTTTCTGGTCGACATGTAAAAGTCATAATCATTTATCCAATAAATCAAACGACTTGCAAGACATGAAGTAAACACTTTGTAAATGACAGAGAGTAAAGCAATTGGACGCCAAGGGGAAATATCATCATATTTTCCATCTTTATTGGGCTAAGGAGTAAGAAGAGCATTGATGTTATTCGAGCCAGTCCTTCCTTTAAGTTCTGCAATTTCTGGGATTTCTCAGTTTTGCTCAGAGTTCTAGAATATAATTTAAAGTTTTGTAGAAAACTTTATTTTCTAATTTTAGGAAAATGTTAATATTTATTTTTAATTAATATTTTTCTGTTAAAATTGACATTTTAATGCAAAATCACGAATTCATATAGCATAGGTTGAGTCGGGTTATTCAAATATTATAAGAAATCCGTTTCATTACGTGAGCAGTTCGAAAGTAAAATTGAAAATTACGAAAAAGATCAAAACTTTTAATTCTGGACACGAATTCGCTCGAGAATAAAACTCAGTTTATATAGTATTTCATTCAATCATGTTGACAGTGAGTTCTTTTTCCATTATTTATTTATTCTTCATTGTTGAAATTTTATGTTCAGGTCGTTTTCTTGTTTCTTGTTTTGGGCTGCTATGGAAATAATACACCAGTTACAAACTGCATGAAAATGTGTGGTAATGAATGCCCGTGTGGAACTCATAAACTTACAAACGATTGCAAAAAGAAATGCGATAACATATATCTTGTAAGTACAGAAGGTTGTAAAAAGAATGATGAGGATTGTCGCTTATATTTCTTTTTGACAAAAAAGGCCTGTCTCAAGCCTAATTGCAAAGAGATATGCTTGTCAGATTGCAAATGTATAACTACGAGCACTTATCTTTTCTGCTGGTACATATGCTATTGGCATTTATGGTATCATAACTTTTTCACTTGCTCTTGGTCTAAGAACAAAGAATGCCATACGGAAAGTTTAAGAATATGGAATCATTGCTATGAGGAAGATTATCATAAAAAAAAATAAAATATTGTGTTAAAATTAAAACATATTTTATTTATTTGTTTGATTATTGACAGATTTAAAGATATTATTGAGTTTATTAATTCCGCTAAATTCAAATGAAATAATTTAAATCTAGAAATAAAATTCAGAATTATATTTAAACTCGTCCCTCAAACATTCATCATCGTTAATATTTTAATATTTATCACAGGCATGCTCAAGTTGTAATGACCTGAGAGCAAGTTATTAATTTTGGGATGTTGTTAGGGCCGGAACAAACTTAAGGATACAGTTTCAATAAAATTAACATTTAAACAAAACGTATTAAAATATAAATTATAAAGTTAAATAATCGGCATTTATAGTTAAACTAAAAGTTACTATTCTTTTAAATTTCAAGATGTTTGCTTTACTTTTGCATATTAAAATAATTAAATTGTTTAGCAAATCTCGTTTTACAGAAAACAACCATACATCTAAAATTCTAAAACATTAATCATCCTCACCCGTCTATTATAGTGTGACATTTGACACTTTTTATCGTGACACAGTTCAGAAATGTTTGCCTCAATAGGTTGCCACACGAGGTTCATTTGAAAGATTGCTAACAGTCAACTTGCACCTGTTTTTGCTTTTTAGCTAGTTTCATTTTTGAAAAAAACTGTTTGCATATATGTCAACTGAAAATGTGTGAATGAATTGATCAGATAAGAGATGTAGAAAACCATATTGAAAACTAATGTTTTGTCGAAACTGAATTCAATGCTATCCAAAATACTATCCAGCACAGTAATAAAAATACTCTTAGAATAGAAATACTTGATTACTGAGGGTGACTCGATTACGTTGAACAACCTCTTCCGATTTTTACTTTTCTCCTTTCCAACTGTTTTCCTGATTCTACAATCATTATATTTCTTTTTTTTTCTTTGCGTCTAGTGCCTCGTTTTTATACATTTTCATCTAATGCACTCATTTTTATAACAATAGTTAGGAAATATGTGTGTTGGTCCACAACTACGTGACATAACAACAGTTAGGTAATAGGTATGTTGGTCCACAACTACGTGACATAATAAGGGTTAGGTAATAAGTGTGTTACTGACCAGTGGTCACGTAATCATGAGGTCAGTGGACAAAGGTCAATTACTAGGTAGCAACTAGTGGACAGAGGTCAAATTTTATGTAATAATTACGTAAGCCAAAGGGGTTGTATTTGACGGGCTAACATCCTACTACTTACTATATTGGACCAATCAGAATTATGCATGGTCATTGAATTTAAATTGCATTTAAAATTTAGTTTCTGGCATTTTATAATAATATTTGGAAGTGTAAGCTTATTTATACTATATTCGACCAAGCAGAATCATGCATGGACATTACAAAGTTGCAATGTTAAGAAAATATGTAAAAATATATAATGGAAATGACAATGATGATTTGTTGCCACTGTTAACTTCTTTCAATTTGTTTACACTGTTAACATTAACTTCTTTGTTAACCGGTTGTTGAACTTCTTTCATTATACGATTGAAATGATCAGTTGTTTTGTTAGAATAAAATTTTATACTATATTGAATTTGATTCATCCATTTTTTATTAAGTTTACGATTTTCATTCAATTTTAAAATTGATTTTCTTAATTCATTTTTGATAATACCAATGGTCTGATTTAGATATAGAATATCATCATATAATTCGTTTTTAGCTCTTTTTAAAGTCTCATATGTGAGTTCAAATCGAACTTCTAAATTACTCATTCTTTCAGATAATCTTTTGAATGGAGTTTTCAAATATCTAGGCCTATCTATCATATACAAAATATCCATCCATACTGCTGTATCAGGACATACACATCTTGTTGAATTTTTACCTTGAACGGTTTCAACAATTGAGTTTACCATGTTAAAAACTAATATTATTATTAAAATTTCTTTAACCATTTTCAAATCTATATAAATTAATATTTATTGTTTTTAGCTAAAAGTGTGTGTGTGTTTAACTTCTCATTGGTCTAAATTAGTATAAAAGTAATTGTTATTTCAATTTTTATCATTAAAATGGATGTACCGAGCGCAGTTCAAGCTATGAATGAAATTAAACATTATGGTAATTTATTATTATTATTATTATTACTTGTTTTGTAGATGATTATTTTAAAGTTATTAAAGAACGTCTGGAATTCTATTATTTCGATATACATGGAATTATGGATAAGCCAGCATCAATAATTCCAGACTTGATATTCAATCATACACCAATATGGATATTTACTGTAATCGACGAGTTCCTATGGGATATCGAACAAAACAAAATGTCAAAAGATATGGAACCTGAATATCCATGTGATGATGGATGTCATTGCTGCGCTGCCCGATATCGTAGGTATGTGGAATGGGCTTTGAATAAAGCTCTTCGACAATATTATTATAGTAGAATTATTTCTTTATAATAAAAATTTTGTTGTATAGGTCTTGGTTTTTATTATATATTAATAATAATAATAATTACAAAATATATACTACTTATAAAATTAAGTAGATAGTTTATATTTTAAAAATGATTAAAAGTTCTGTGACTTTGAAAATTTTTTTAATGACCTTGAGAAACATGTACTTGTCAACATAGAAAAATTTTTAATAAAAAATTGTGAATGACCTTGACATACTTTAAAATGACCTTGTTCTTATTTTGAATGTCCTTGAAAAATAATAATATTTTGAAAAATAATAGTAAAAATAATAATATTAATAAAAAATATTATTAAAAATAATAATATAAAATTCACAAAATATATACTACTTATTAAAGTAAGTAGATAGTTTATATTTTAAAAATAATTAAAAATTCAGTGACCTTGAAACTTTTCTGAATGACCCTGAATGAGTCATTGTCATTTTTTAAATGATCTTGAGAAAATGTTGATCAGTCATGGTCTTTGTTTCAATGACCTTGAATGAGTCATAGTCTTTGTTTAAAAATTTTTTGTACTTCTAAAATTTGTACTTTTATACTTTAAAAAAAATTTTACCCTGGGGAGGGTATGTGGTCCAACTGTGAAATGGTCTAGCGGTGACATAACTATCTACTTACTACAATTAAATTATTAATTTAAATATTTTTTGATATACAGAATCACATAAGGAATATTTGAAAACTAAAATATTAAATCTAAAAAAAATATTTAATTGTTGATATAATATCAAAATTATTTTTATATTCTACAATTTTTAATTAGCTGGCGGAACCCTTATATTTTCTCCTTGGAACCCAATTTGGGAAACGCTGATCTAGAGATTACTTCAGTGACCTGTAGGAAGTGCTGCCTTCCATTGGTGGTGAAACACCTCAGTACCTTCTTCAAGTATTCCTTACACTAAACCGTTTCTAGATTGTTAACTGGCGATAAAGAAGGTATAAATGATATATATTGTAAGGAAGCATATGTTTAATTAGGAATCAGGAAGAACATTTTTTATTGAAATGAGAAAAAAAGTTAATTATCATTGATTATGTAGAAACTAAAATAGTGAATAAATTATAATACACCTGACCCTCGTATAACGCGACACTTATATAAAGCGAATCACAATTTGCAATAAGTGTGTTACTGACCAGTGGTCGCATAATCATGAGGTCAAAGTGGACAAAGGTGGAATCTGAATCCGATATCATGTTTAACTTTGGTTTGTTTAGTCTCTTTGGTTTATCTGAATATGATAATATTTTAAATTCCCGTTTATGTCAACCAAAGTCTCCAGAGAAACTAGTTGATATAATTTTTCATTTAACCTTCAGTCTGTCCATTGGGTCAAATGGACCCCAGTCTTTGTAATAAGTGATATAATAAGTTTTTACACCAACTAACTATGTCAAGAAACTAGATTTGCCTCAACTAAGGTTTTCCACACGCATTACAAAAGAAATAATCAAAAATACATTATATATGACGTAACTACGATAGTTTTAAGCAATTTAATTATATTTTGGTGCATTGGGGTTAATCTGACCCCAATCTGTTTCCCGCCTAACAATATATAGAAGTTGTCTCTTTTTCAAATGTAAAAAGTGAAATTCAGTGAATATTATTTTTGAATAGAAGTGTTGTTATTATAAATTAATTTGTTTGTGATAATTATATATTCATATAAAAAACTATTTGGTGACTATTTTTATAAGGTGAGAATATTTATATATTTTTGTGGTTGTTGTGTTTAGTCTAATTTTCTAGGCATATAATTATTTGGATGGCCCGAAAAATACAAACTAGCCAGGATATTCGAAATCTCATCGAAAGTATTTTTGATTCTGATGATGAAGAGCTAGCAAATGATAACTTTGATAGTGAATTTTCTGATTTCGATATAGCAACAGATGAAGCTGCTGTTGAATTGCAAAATATATATAAGAACAAGAAGTACAAAATATAGAAGCTGCTGAAAAAGCTGAAGTGGAAGAAGAAGGAATTTGGTATTACGCTGTATTTGGTATTAGATCTGTCAGTAAGCGACCAATATTTTATATTTGCCCTCGATCCGCTGATAAGAAAACAGGAACAAGATGTTATGTTTGTAATCAGCCATCTTGCACAACACATATAAAAACCGTTTGCATAAATTGTATCAACGAAGAAGTAATGGATTCGCTCGAAGAAGAAAACAACGAAATCATGTCAGACGATGCGTCTGGTTAATTTCTTTTCTGTAATATAATATAATATAATTTAAATTATCTTAATCTTAATCTTATATATTTTGAATAAAAAAGTTTTTTTCTTTAATTAATAAAAATAACATGACTATTTTTTAACAAAAAGATCATAAAAAGCATTAAAATATATATGGGGTCAGGTTGATCCCATGCACAGACTATGGAAAATTTACTATGCACAGACTGAAGGTTAAATTACCTAAATTTAAAAGGCAATTTTGATACTTCAACAAACGGAACTTATGAATATTATGTTCAAAACTATATTGTTAATTGTTTGTTAGTGCACTCAATTCTAGATCTTGAGATTTGTGCTTTCTTAAATCTTGATAATATAGAATTGTGGGCTCCAAAATTGATTGAATTGATTCCTTCTTCTTCCCATTATAGTTCAAGTTGTAAAGAAAAACTTTTAAAGCTCAAACAATGGAAATTGTCGGGTGAAATTGACAGAATCCACAATATCATTTGTTCTGAAATTATTAATGAAATCAATAACTTTCTTGGGGTGATTGACCAATCTTATACTACCAAATCCGACCAAATGAAATATCTTACTAGTTAAGGTGAAAAAAATAATAACATAGAAATCTACAATGATGTAGATGATTTGTTTAAAGCAAAGAGAATGCTTTATTTTATTATTAGGGACAAAATGCGATTTCTAAATAAAGATAATTTTAACTATCGCATACCCTTCAATTGTAGTAAAATTTTTACACTAAAAATGAGTGATTTCATAACTAACCTCATTCAGTCAAATGAACTTTTTGAAGAGCGAGAAGCAGTTGTAGACAATAATTTAGGCGTTTCTCCTAATGAAAACTTAAATATCTTAATAGTGGAACCTGTCAATACCACTCCTGACATAGTTATAGTTGGTCAGATGGATACTTTCCCAACAGACATTGACGAAACTAAGCCAGTTCCTATAGATAAACCTCTGAAAAAAATAACATCAAAACAAGCCGTAAAACCCAAGGCAATAAACTCTAAATGAAGGGAAGTGCCTGTATCAGTTTCAATATCTGTTCCAATCCTGAAGAGACTGATGCAGATAGCACTATAATTAATTACTTTTTTCCTGAACGTGACCCTAAAATCTGGTTGACCGATGATGATACTGACTATTATCTTGAGACTCACATCGGTAATCCCGACTTTGCACCGATCAAATGTTTTATCGTCGAAATTTTAAGTTCGAATTGCAAAGACGAAATATTTCCAATGCCAGATAATCTTTTTAAAGCGCAAATAATATTATGCTCTCTTAACATTAATGAATCTCATTGGATCCTTTTTCTTTACTATAAATTGACTCAAATTTCCTATTTTGTTGACCCGATTCTCCGTAAACGGCATAACCTTATTAATAAGTCAAGTGCACTTAAAATCACGATGGCTTTAAATAATCTTTTTGATCTCAAAGTTGCTGTAACCTTTCACCCTCATGATAACCTTGTTTACCAGGATAATAATTACGATTGTGGATCTTACATCTGCGCGTATGCTATGCTGATAAGCCAAGAATGTCAAACTTTTCCCAACAACTTTATTGAAACAATACGTAAAAATGTCCATCGATTCCAAACTAGTAAATTTCAGAATCCACCAAAAGTCTCTGGTGGTGGTATAACGACATTGCCTATTTTTAAAAGCTTCCAAAATGTGACAAGACCACCAAAAGTAGCACTTTCTTATAAAGCTTCTCTCCAAAATAAGAATTCCTGTGTACCTTCTTTAATAAAAGAATGGTTTAGTAATAAAAATTATATAACCGTATTGTCTCCTGAATTGACATTGAATCTTATTGCACATAATAATCAATTTATAAGAGAAAACGTCACATTTAGGCAATTTACAAGAGTAAAGTATGTAATTGCTCTCATTCCAAACAACCCACACTGGTGTCTGTATATATTTTCCCCGGTATTCAAGGACAGCTACATCTTAAACTTTCAAAGCAGAGTCTTAAATGAGAGACTTGTCAGTATTGGTGAAAGCATGACTGATTATCTGAATAAATTCTTCATTTCTACTGCGAAAGTCAATTTTATTGTTCATCATAACCAGACTCACTTCTCGTTTAGATCGGAAGATCCACATTTTTTTGCTTCTGCGTTTATTGAATTTCTCGAGAGACTCTTCTTTGGTAATATCCTTTCATTTACTAAAATCAATGAAACTTTAAAATCATTTAAACTACAAATAACAAATGAGATCTGTAAAAATTTAAATTTAATTAATTTTTCAATTAATAATGAAATTATTACAAAAATTTAAATTTACCCAGCAATTTTATTTTCCTAAATTCAGCAATGTGCACTGCTATTATGGATGATTGCACTCGCTATTTAGATGATTTTTAAACTATGATAATATTAACAAAGCACAAGTTATATTCACCATTGTAGCACCTCCAAAATTTCGTGAAATTATTTTTATCATAGACCACAACACTGATGAATATTACCTTTTAAACCCAACAACTCTTTTAGGAAATAATAATTATTTGTCTACTTGTAAGATTCTAAGAAATAAAATTAATGAAATTAGAGAATCACCTAATCGTGTATTAAATCTTGGTGAATGCCCACATGATATTCGTGGTTCAGGTTTAGTAAGCAAAATTCTGTTTTGTTCTTACATGTAAAATTATGCTGATGATTTGCCTTTAGTAGGCTTGAATTTAAGACAAATTGGTAATGTGGTAAGCTCCCTCCTTCCAATAGCTAGTGAAATAAAAAACGTTAAATCCTTAGAAAATAATATAATTAATCAAAATCATAAAGAAAGTGAAAATTTAAAAGAACGTAAAATAAAATTGATCAACTTTTAATAAAAGTATTTAAAATGAATGTTGATGAAATCGTCGATGTAATTTTGGATCAAATATCTATTAAAACTGTACCAACACACAAACCTTACTTTGGCAATAAAGAAAGAGTAGAATCTCAAATTACTAAAAATATTTAATTAAAAATTTCAACAGTGACATGAAAACCACTGTAAACACTATCATTAATGATGTAGATGTGGATGTTAGACCTAAATATGAAAACATTATAACGAATTTTGAGCACAAAATTCCTTTAGACCGAACTTGGGATAAGGTGTTTAAATTTTGTAATCGTTCTGATAAAAAACTTAAACTTAAATATTTATCGAATTCTGATGTATTATTTGAGCTCAAGAAAGCTGACAACACAAGTCCTGGTGTTGATGGTATAAAATATCGAGACCTGGTGATGCTTGATCCCGAGGGTAAACTACTAACTTTTTTATTTAACAAAATTATTTCTAAAAAGGTTATACCAGATAGCTGGAAATCCTTTAAAACGTTGCTAATTCCAAAGCCCGATTAAGATGATAAATATGATAATGTGTCGTCTTGGCTTCCAATTGTACTACTTTCCGTTATCTACAAACTGTTTGCCTCTTGTTTAGCTAATCGTTTAACATTTTGGATAAATAAGAACAATCTCTTGCATATTGGTCAGAAAGGTGGCTCTAGACACGATAGATGTGTGGCATACAATTCAATTCTTTCGTCAGCTTTAGAGCACTCTAAATATGGCAAGAACCGTCCACTTGCTATTGCTTGGCTTGACATTAAGGATGCTTTTGGGACTGTTCCTCATGCCTACATGTGGTCTTAACTTCGATTTGTTGGAGTTGATGAGGAATTTGTGACCATTCTTAAGAGGATGTATTCCGATACAAGTAATTTCTAAAGTTGTGGCCCTATCTTGACTCCAAATATTGCAATCAGACAAGTTGTTAAGCAAGGATGTCCTATCTATATGATATTGTTTGCTTTAGCAATTAATCCAGTTCTTGAAGCGGTATCCCGATCTAACTGTGAACCATTTATGATTAGTGAATCTGCAGTTAAAATCCGTGCGTACGCTGATGACATTGCTCTTGTATCAAAGTCTGCTTACGACTTACAGAGAGTAACAAACACTGCTGTTGCAATTGCATCTGAAATTGGCTTTGAATACCGTCCTGAAAAATGCGGTTATATCGAACTTCCTCTTATCAAAACAGAAAGCCAAATTCTTATAAATGACATTAAAATTAAAAAACTAGCTTTAAGTGAATTCTACCAATATCTTGGAGGGCTTGTGGGTGAAGAAACCGATCAGAGTCCATATGACATTCTTAAGAAAGTTGTTACTAGGAAAATTGCTGACTCTGACTTAATTGGATGGCAAAAACTGAAAGCGTACAAAATCTTTTTACATTCTCGTCTAGTATTTCCTTTTAGAACACGAGAGATTAAAACAAGTGCACTAGCAAAATCCAATGCCAACAATAATCTGACTGTAAACATCACTAGCCAATTAAGAAATTGTTTTAGGAAAATGATGTCTTTGCCTTACCACTCTGAAGTATGTTATTTTTATAATTCAACTGAAAACGGAGGGGCAAACTGTGTTGACCTACTTGAGAATACCACACACAGACAATAACACACTTTTTCCGACTTTTTACTTCTAGTTGTGAATTTGCGAGAAAAGTTAACCTTGATTCTTTGAACTTTGTAGCTGGTCTGCGACTTGGTATTATCAATCCGACTTTGCAAGAAAGGTTTGATTGGATCAATGGGAAAGAGCCAAAACCTCGGCATTCTGATAAGAAAACTCGTTTTCAGCGAGCTAGAATTGCGATTGCTTTTTTTATGAAAGAACATGATATTAATATTATGTTTATTGTCACCAAAGGTCAACCTTCACTCTTTATTACATCAGAAAAACGTGGGACATTTATTCTTACTCCTGATTTGCGTAAAACTACTTCAAAAGTCTTGCACGTGGCTCTCTGTGACTCGTATCTTTTGAAATGGCCATTAAACTTTCACCAAAAATTAATAAAGCTATTTATCGAGGTGACATTTCTGAGTTTGCTTGGCACTTTATCCATCGTTCTCGTACAAATACTTTGTCCATCAATGCAAAACCACATAATAAAGGTAATAAAAGACTGTGTCGATTATATCACACTGAAGACGAAACAATGTCGCATATTATTCAATCTTGTAAAATCCATTTGACTCTTGGTTCTTAGAGGCACAATGATTGTCTTGATCTAATTTTGTCTCACTTGTCAAAAAATTCAACTTTGATTGTTGTTGTTGACCATGTATGTTCACTTGTTCCGGAATCGAAAGAGCAAGTAGATTTAATAATCACTGACATGATGCGGAAAAAAATATTTTTAGTTGACATGAAATGTCCATGTGATACAATTAATAATTTTGCACTAGTAGATCTTCTTAATTTACAAAAATACGATTCGTTGAAAATGCAAATACAAGATGCCAAACCTGACTTCAAAGTGGAGCTTGATACTTGTATCATCGGCTCTTTAGGTTCCTTTCCTTTAAAGACTCCTGAATTACTTTTAAAGATTGGAGTTGATCGAACTCACCTGAAAGGTTTATTAAAAGATTGTGCGCTAAGCAATATTTCCCATTCTGCTAGACGGTGGCACTACCACAAGACGGGTAATTTGGTAAATCTTGAAAAATTTCGATTTAATTAATGTTTGCGTTAAAATTGTCATTTGACTTGTGTATGTGATTTATTGTGTTAATCTAGGAATTCCACCCTCTTCCAGGGAAAGGTTTAACTTTGCATAAAATTAAACTCTCTGTCTACACTTGGTAGCAAATTAATCTAGAATGAAGAAGCCTGATCATATTTTTCCCAAATCTGGTGAAAACTCAATTCTGAAGGATGGAAATAAAAGCAGATAAAGATTCAATATTCGATAAAGAAATGGATCTCAACAATCAATGTCAATTATCAATAATAAATTTGGGCAGGTGTCAGAAGGTGATAATCAAATGCTGAATTCCAATGACCGAATCTACTTTGATGTCTTAGATTTGTGATCAGCTTCCACTACAAAGGTGCTGCATCGAAAGCCTATGGAGATTCAATGCCGGATGAAAATACCGATGAAAGAGAATCAGAGCCGAGGACAATTCAGAGAAAATTCAATTGCAACTGCGTCAAAATTTCCTCAACAATAAGATGAAATATCGAAACTCAATTAGATCTTTTGCTTTTGGAGAGTCTCAGAACGGCAAGCTCCATGAAGAGCTGTGTTCGATATGAAAAATTCAAAATTTTTATATTAATAAATTTTTACAATAGTACTAGTGATTGATTTTGTTAAGTCTACGACTTAGTCATAGACGTGTTAGGCGATGATTGGCGATGATCGATGATCGATGGTGATGGGCGCGGATGGGCGCGGATGGGTATGGGTCGGTGCGGATCGTTGGTTGGTGTGTGTGTGAAAGGTTTAAGAACGGAAGGTTCTAGAAGGTAGGTGTGTGGAAGGTTCTAGAAGGTAGGTGTGTTAGTCCACGTGACATAACAACAGTTAGGTAATAGGTGTGTTGGTCCACAACTACGTGACATAATAAGGGTTAAGTAATAAGTGTGTTACTGACCAGTGGTCACGTAATCATGAGGTCAGTGGACAAAGGTCAATTACTAGGTAGCAACTAGTGGACAGAGGTCAAATGTTATGTAATAATTACGTAAGTCAAGGGGGTTGTATCTGACGGGCTCACATCCTACCACTATAGTATAAATAAGCTTACACTTCCAAACATTTTTATAATATGCCAGAAACTATATTTTTTATAACTTTGTTCAATGAGCTGGTCTCTAATAATAGAGAAGAAGATGATATCATTAAAAAAATAAAATTCATGGTAAACCGTACCGAGAAAATCGTAGAAGACATCCCATTTGATTATGAAAAAATTCTCAATTTGCCGACATTGAAGAGAAAGAAGGCATTCAAATCAATATTTAGTTACATGTTTGATGAAAATAATAAATGGATGCGAATAATAGTAGGATTAATGTATATGAAACACATGATATTAAAATCCGGATCTGACTATCAAAATTATTTCCAATGGTTTATAGAGGTATATTACTTTAGATTATTATTAATTTATCATTATTTAGGTAATAGAAACAAAAATTGATCCGTGGGTAGAAGCAAACGGTGGATGAAAATCGATTATTCAAGTTGCCGCAGAAGCCAAACGTTCAGATATTTATATCGCAAATTGCAAATATTTATTAAAACTATTAACTGGATCATTGGTTTTATATATATGTAATAAAGTTTACCATAAAAAGTACGGATGCATAAGTAACGATTTGCAATTCACGAATGCATAATATATAAGGAAAATCTCCTGTTCATAGGCCGATAAATAAATAAACAACAATAAAAGACAAAAAATGACGATCAAAAAAGATTTTTTTTGTGTAAATAACTTCCCAACATCATAGTATCCATTTCACCATTGCGGAATTGTATTACTGTGCTGTTGAATGCGTAGGGCGAGTTATCCATAAAGAGATCCAACCACGGGACGAGTAGAATACGCTAGCCTGAAAATATAAAACCTAAAAATCAAAAGTAGTGACCCAATACGCAACAGATACTCACCAAAACCGATACGGACGACTCCACTCCGATCAACTTTGTAAATCCCAGGAGGAAACGCTAATAATAATAATAATTCACGAAGTGATCCAACTAATCAATAGTGGATGGCGATATTTCTGATAAACCACTGAATGATAAAATCCAAAATAACGAACTCCAAATGAAAAAAGGATCAATTCGAGAAATAATTGACCCAACATCTGTCAGCCGTTAAGTAATAATGCTGTTTAACCATCTAAAATCAGTCTTCCGATCATCACATACACATTCCTGGAGCAGAGAATGTGCACACTATCCTCGATCTGACATTTATCGAAGGAAAAATCTACGTATTGGCATTTTCAACCCACGATCGATAGAAGATCTGCCGATCGGCATAACTGGATAGCATTTCGCCTACACAATTAACGTGAAGACGAACCATGGACTAACTATAACATAGATAACCTGTGACATCTAGTTGATGCACACACCTACGCCGAGAAATGGCCATGCTGGTAATAAATGTCACTGATCGTCTAATTGCCGTCAATATTTTTGTGATAACTTTTGCTGACAATATGAAATCCAATTATGGACATCCAAAACGCGACAACCTGAGCACCAAGAACTATAGATGACGAAGGTACAATGGGCAGAAGGTTCCTAATCGAGAGGGTAAATTTTCAACCTATTAATTAAGCATTAATTAACTTTGCGAGGCTTAGTCACAATGATGCCACCCAGATGAATGCACGCGAACCCCGAAGGCAATGTTGATCAAGATTAGACGGAACTCATATATTATCAAATACAAATTATGCTCTTCCATGTGTTCTAGTGAATTAGAAATAATCTTCAACTAAATCTGAATAGCAACTCCAAACCAGATAGCGTAGATAGTGAACCAGTTAAGGATTTTCACATATAGCCTATGATCCAATTCCAGTGAAACCCGTTCGTGGGAAGAAGACCTAGATTCCAGCTCTCACAGATTTTCAGTATCCGCGCCACCTACTAAATTAAAAATAAGTTAAATTATTTGTATAACCCCTTAGCACTAGAAATTCCATAATTGTCATAACCCATTTTTCTTATTATTGTAAATGTTATTTATCATAACGTAGAATCGAAGTAATCTAGAGTTTTTGTATGGTTTCCTAAATTTACCTGTTCACTCGTTACGGCGATGACAATTTCGCAATTCAACATTTTTATTTTTAATTTCATGGCGTTTAAAACAGTAGTAGTTGATGATTGAACGGGATATGATTTTAAAGATTCGTTTAAACAGGGATTGTGATCTTTTATATATTATAAAAATTTTAGGGTAACTTCCTTAATCAAACAGGCACAAACAGTGAATTCTGATTAACCATATACATCATAAAGATATTACGAGATTATGCAAGCTGTTTGGCGTTAAAAATTTACCGTCAATATTTTATTCATACTTTACTTTTAATGTATTCGAAATTTAAGGTAATAATTTGCTTATGTCACGCTATTTTATAATTATCATGATTTCATATGCATTTTGTAATTATTTATCATAATCTTAAGGCTTTAGTCATATTACAATTTAGGGTTCCTAGGTTGCCGTATGTGTATAAATTCAGGTATAGTAAATTAAAGTTAATTTTTTGAGATAATAGGGATAAATATTTAACAAATGCTAAAAGCGAAACGTTAAGTTCCATTACAAGTTTGCTTGTTCTTATTTATTGATATCGAGTGGAAATGTTGATATCTTATTATTAGACATTTGTCGGTCAATATAACAAAATAAATGTAATTCAGGAAATATGGTTTTGTCACACACAGATGAGTCTGAGTGTATTCTACATTAAAAGATCATAGAGTAAATTTTGTTTTAATATAAAAAATATTGTTAATGAAGAATCGGTGAGTAATATAGAATAGTTGCCTTCATTAAATTAGGCACCTTAACCCTAGAATGTCTGATAAAGGCTTCTGATAGATGTGACAGCTGGAAAGATACGAAATCGCCAAGACCTTTCCGATAAAACGACCTAATTTGCAACTAAGGCTGCCATGAGGACAATAGACCCGTCGGACAGATTAAGATAAGTACACGGCCTTCAGACGACTCAACCACACTGCGAATGCCACATAAGCGAACTACCCGGTGAATCATACGTACACATACGTATTGGTTCCTACTTAGGACACACGAATACACGATTTCCGTGGACCCACCGGACAACTTCAGACCAAAACCCGAAACCCTCTCCTAACTAGCGGACATATAAATGACTACAGGGCAAGACTTAGCATTAATACCTATCTATTTGTTTCAGATAATTCGTGGATCGACGCATCTCGAGTCACGCTTCGCTTCCCGGCACACTCGGCTGCCCTGTGTCGGCAAGCGATGTGGGATGTGGGATTCTCAATCTCGCCGGTCAGAGAATCCCGGAGGGGAGGCCAAACGAATAGCGATGACACCGAATTCCCCTTCGTCGCAATTAAGCGTGAATCAGAGGCCAAGCCGAACATCTGCTCGCTCGGTTAGAGGAACACCAGTGGCTGACGGACCGGCAAGTGGAAAAGGCCAGGAGATATTTAGAAGAAATCAACAGGGATATAGCTGCTGGACGGATCACGAGTACGGACGGGTACGCCCCTTCGTACAATACCTCGTTCAACTTGGACGACCCAAGACTAGCCGTAATGACAAAGGCAATCAACTTGGTGGTCTCTAAAACGGTATTGCCGCGGGAAAGGCGGGACAGAGACCCCAAATCGAGCAGCCATCGTGAGCATCCATATGCTCGGGAATACCCAAGACGAAGATAGTTGCCCAGTATGGACCAAGAATTATTGATTAGATTTTGTAATATAAATAAAAATTTTCCTCTCTAGTTTTCACTTGATTAATAAACCTAGAAAAGTCATAGGAATAATTAGATTAAATCGAAGTAGTACGAATTTTACAGGCCCAAGCCTAGTTTAATAAAAGAATATAATTCGTGAATTTATATCATGAGTTTATATCACGTTTCTATTATAGACGTGAACTCTTATCAAATTCTACAACGAGAAGTAAAGCGAGCGCAGGAAACCAACGCCGAACTCCATTGACAGATCAAAGCATTTGTATATACTTTTGCTATCAGACCTTCTACAATATATATAGATCCTATTACTTGCAGTGCTTTGATTCAGTGCAATTACAAAACCTTCTTCGAAACATTTCCTTTTTAAAATTTTGCGGACTGGAATGAGATATTTATGCCGATCTACGGCAAAAACTCCTCCTGGTCTTTCTTCTTTTTTGATAAGAAAAGGCGCATTGCTATGATTATTGATCCGACTGCGGACGATAGTCATAATCAACATTTTGATTTGGCAAACGACATCCTTAGAACGATACTTAACATTGAAAATATATTTGGCAAATTAAAATTTGGACTCACTGAGATTGAATATCTGATATGTCGCGAATTAAGCCTATCTTCTATGTATATATGTCATTTCATGCAATGCCTTATGCTTAATTCAACATTCACAATTCCTAATGTGTCGGACATGAGGATGTTGATGAGGCCAGTAATCAACAAATATAATTGCACAAAGTTTCAAGATAATGATGCTAGGAAGTATAAGATACTTATTGAGGATCAGGTGTATCAACTGGATCTTGATACTATCACATGTGATGAAACTTTGTGCGAAATAGAGCGAATTAACGGTAGATTAAACCCTGACAAATATTTCAAAAAGGAGAAACCTAGATCTGATATCATTCATCTACGTCTTAAGAAATCTGCTGAGCTGCTATGTGTTAAGAGATTGAGGTTCCAAACTAACCAAAAACAAGAAATAGCGAAAATTTGGGAGGATGATAGCGTAGAGCATAGGCCATCCATAACGGCATTTTTGAAAACATTTGCAAGTTCCGAATGCCCAATCTCAAACACAGCATCAATTACCTTACCTTTCTATCCTGACACGGAGTCTAACTCTACTACAGACAATGAAAATATGTCTCATATTATGAAGCAACTGGATAATACTGCTCCAGGAATGGATCTAATTACAATTACCGATTGGAAGATTATATCCCCAAAACATGTCCTTATTACCGCAATCTGCAACAATGTGCTGAGGAATGGTGTATGCCCCAAAAAATGGAAATTGTTCAGAACAGTATTAATTCTTAAACCAGGGAAAAAGGATGAAAGTTTTAAAACTAGCTCTTGGAGACCTTTAGCGATCATGGATACCGCATACAGGATCTTTGCGACGTTATTGAATAACCGTCTCCTGACTTGGATAAAGAAAGGAAACTTGATAAGCCAAAACCAAAAGGCAATTGGAATACCTGATGGTTGTGCTGAGCACAGTGCTACTTTGCATATAGCAATCGATCATGCAAAGAGAGGGAAAAAAGAGCTACATATTGTATGGTTGGATATTACTGACGCATTTGGCTCATTGCCACATGACCTTATTTGGTACACACTTCAAGGCATGGGAATGAAAAAGGAAACTATTTGCTTAATTAAGGAGCTCTATAGTGACGTCAGTACCTTTTTTGATTGTCAAGGGATATTATCTGGATCTGTCAATATCACAAAGGGGGTCAAACAAGGATGCCCTCTATCTATGACCCTCTTTTGTCTGTCGATTGATTACATCCTTAAGTCGATACTGAATGACTGTCCATTTCTCTTACATGATATGAACATCAGTATCCTGGCTTATGCAGATGATATCGTCCTTATCTCTGATTCTTTCATGAAGATTGATAGGGCCTTGAAGGAGACTGTGAGATTGGCTTCCTACGCGAATCTCAAATTCAAGCCCTCAAAATCAGGATACTTATCAATAAATAATAAGAACCCTGATACCTGCAAGTTGTATCTATATGGCGAAGAAGTACCGATAATTTCCAATGAAAACAAGTACAAGTATCTTGGGATCGATTTCTCACATAAACAGAATCAGGATATTGATGGAAGACTTCAAGCAGCACTCGAACTCACTGACTGCCTGTTTAAATCATATTTGCATCCGGCACAGAAACTAAATGTCTACAAGACCTTCGTACACTCTAAACTCATCTTTTCATTTCGTAACTGTAAAATTGGACACAGAATTCTTGATTGTGACAGAAATCGGATTACGCAGGGGCGTGAAAAGCAGCTCGGGTTTGATCAGAAGATTAAGGCGCTTCTAAAGACCATGGTTGGGGATAAATTTCATGCTCTGAATAATTTCTTTCTATACGCCCATTGTAAATTGGGTGGACTTGGAATATCCTCATCCATTGACGAATATTTGATCCAGAGCATTACTGGAATAACGAGGCTTTTTCATTCATCCAACGCTGACTTCAGAAAGATGATGATAAAAGAACTTGCACATGCTAGAGGAGAGGATAACTTTGAAGCTGGGCTTAAATGGCTTAACTGTGAAATCAACAAGCCTTTCAGTAACACATCTTTTTTTGTGAAATTCCAAAAGTCGGTATTTGCTCTAAAACGAAAATTCTCAATAGGCGTCAAATTGAAATTCGAAGATGATAATTTCAAATTGGAGATGACACACAAAAATCGGATTTCGTACATAAGTTACCGTAACCTCGGAACACTCTCGAAAGACCTACACGACTTTGTGGGTCTTCACTATGCTGAGAAATGGTATGAAATGCGAGTACATGGACGTATTGGAAATGCCATTGGAGACAGTATTACGGCTAAATACCTGATAGCCAGCGACATCCTTAATGATGCGCAGTACTGTTTCTTGGTACGAGCTAGGAATAACCTGCTTAATTTGAACTACAGTGCGTACCGCCTAAAATTTAGCCTAGACACAAAATGCAGACTGTGCCACTTGGATGTAGAAACCCAGGCACATGTGTTTAATCACTGTCTGGCAAAACCAAATGCCCGAAGAGTTAAACATGAAAATGTTCTTATTAGCATAGTTGGCTTCCTAGAGAAAATTGGTTTTGAGATCGATGTTGAGAAATCTCCAAAATATATCTCAATACCAACAAAGCTGAAACCCGACATGGTAATTAGGTCGAATAGGAATAAAGAAATACATGTCCTGGACTTAAAAGTACCATATGACTCGGTGGAAGGCTTTGAAAAAGCGCGGGAAGACAACTATGTAAAATATAAAGATTTAGCCTTAGAAATTGGAAATGCATTTGGCGAAAAGGCTACAATATCTGCTGTTGTGATCGGATGTTTGGGTACATGGGACAAGAAAAACAATGCCCCATTATCAAAGATTGGTTTGTCGAAACCTGAAATTGTGTCTCTTGCGAGGATAGCATGCTCTAAGGCGGTAATTGCATGTTATCATATATACCGAGAGCACATATCATACACAAAGAGTGCGATGGCACTACCTTTTTCCATTGTCTAGGAAGTATACGAGGCAATACAGGTAATTGAATCCGTATTGCAGACTTGTGTTAGATATTTAAAAACACTATAGGTGATAGAAATGCTGAGCCTAGCTCGCATATTAGCCAAAAGGCCGATTTCATGGTAAAATAAAATTTTGAAAAAAAAAAAAAAAAAAAACAACTAAACAAGGAAGTCCAATGAATCAAGGCCACATGAGTGAAGCCAGGCAAAGTAAAACGTCTTTACCAGAAGATGACTGCGGCGCAGAAGGGTTGGGCTGAGGAGACACAGCTCAACCAGAGCAGGAAAACACAAATCAGAGGCCTAGAGGTGGCATTGTCGGCGTGTCAGGAAGGCGCGGCGGTAACATACCTCCTAGTATTCGCCAACGCGCAGTTGGCCTACAGGGATGCAACGGCCACCTCAACACCCGGCCACTAACCAATTAGACATCGACTAGGAAGAAATTAGCGCGCCAGGTATCGGCCGCTCAACACGCAGAATAAAATGTTGTTTTTGATTGTTTGTTCAATAAATGTTTCCTTTCTGTCCTATTAATTTTGACTAATAAGTTTGACGTCAGGACGAGCTAGAGTAAATAGTAAAAGTGAAAGATTTAGTCTGTAGAATGAGAAAGACCAAATATACGAGAATGTGACCAGAATAAATAAAAGCACACACAGGCCTTCTAGCGGTAGTGGGTTGGACCCAGTTTGAGGTCGGGCCAGAGTAGTTCCATGTGGCGCTCACCTTTGGAAATCTCAAAACCAGTGGTTAAATTACCAATGTTGCTAAGCAACGGGTAACCATTGGGGACAAGGAAGTAGCTATATCTGGGGTCAAGGTTATCCAGACCATAAACCCCACAGTTTCATTAATAATTTCTGAAAAACATTTAATAATTTATTAATTTAATGAATAATTTACCGATATCCGAATCATCGCTATCTTCTATTAAACAAATTTCATCATCATAAACTTCATAATTCTCTAAAATAATATTAAAATAAATAATAATAAATTTTAAAATTACCAGGTCTTAGTGGAAAATATTCATTAATTCCGTCGATTTCATTTTGGATTTCGGTTATTGTAAACCAATCTAAAAAATAAAATAATAATAAAAAATAAAATAAAAAAATAATTTACCTGTCTCATTCGTCAATAGAGCTCTTAAAATATTATTGTTGTTTAATTTGAAATTTGTGATGTCAGTGAAAAGGTTTTTGAAATAATTGTGACAAATTAAGAAATTGTCAATGTTTATAAACAGAATCAACTTTTCAGGATTTAGCTAATCACATTTTAGCAATACACACATATAGGTGAGAGGTTTTGATGCATGCAGTTAGGCATGTGTTCTTTGTAAATCACATACAATAAAATATGGTAATTCGCCACCACTTTGGCTGCCACTATACATACTAATAATATCGTTATTGGGCATCTAATTTACGAAAATGTAATGTCAAATGAGTTTTTGTATATTTACTAAATTTAATAAATTTACCACTATCATCACGAATATTTATTTCTATATTGTTTATACACGGTGTTGATACCGGTAAGTACGTGGGTTTATCGATATTTATATTGACAACTTCATCCTGGTCATGTTTATCAACCCAAACAGATTTCAATAGAGGAACCAAAGAATCACCAACAATTATAGAATCGATGATGTTACTAACATCATTTCGCTTTAACTAACTTTTATTTCGCACATTATAATGAAAATTTTGATGTATTTTTTTATATAATTTTTCTTTTAATGAGCAAAAATTGTTGTCACTCGGCATATCTTCATTTAAAATAACTTCTTCAGGATTTTCGTTTTCGTCATTTTCATTTTCCTCTTCATATAAATTTAATTTCTCTATCAATTCTATTATTAATTTGGTTATCGTTGTTTTCGAAGGTAATTTAAATATGCTGTGATCATTGTGATTTTGTTGTTCCACAGCAACTTTTACTGGCTGCAAAGCGAATATAATATCGTGCAATAATTTTAATTCAGCCTGATTGAATGCAAAATCTAGGTTCAAATCGATAATGCTTTTACGAATACAATCTTTGAGCTCATAAAATCTTTCCAATGTTTTTAACAAGCTATTCCATCTTGTTTTTGAGTCATATAATAATGGTTTTTCTTTTCCAAACTGTTCGATCACATGTTTTTGCAAAACTTCATCATTTTTTGTAGGTGATTTTTTAAATATTTTTATAATAGTTCTAATTTTATTAATTAGACAATTGACGCTAGAATCTTTAATATCATTAATTAGAGAATCGTCCAACATGATTTTAATACCCGAGTCATCTTCAATATCTTCTTCGTCTTCAAATTCAATAGTTTCCTGGTCTTCAATTTCAACATTTTATTGTTCTTGATTTTCAATTTCGTCGATTTCTGTTGGTTTATCTTTTTTATATAAAATTTGTACAACTGCTAATTATATACCGTGAGCCATACATAATTGGTGAATAATATTTAAATTAGATCCAAATTTGCGCATTACTGATGCACCATCTGTTGTGCAGCCGACGATATCTTTTAAAGATATGTTAAAATTTTCCAATTTATTTCTCAAAATTTCTTCACATTTTTCTGCTGGCATTTTCTCGTGAATTCTGCTAAGGCCGAGGTTCCAAATTGTTGTGCCATCGTGCACATTAATATTTAAATATCTACGATTTCTAATCGATGTCCAAGAGTTAAACCGAATTTGATTAACTTGCGCTTTCTGAACAGTAATTCATCTGTTATTTCTTTCTTGGCATTTTTTCCATAATTGATAACAATATTTTGTATGGCACTTGGAGATTTTGGAATATTTTCGTATTTTCTTTCAAGCAGCTGTTGTATATCGGATGATTTACAGATTGAAATAAACGGAAGACCATCTACAATTATCATACGCGATATTACAAAGAATCGTAGATTTTTATCCGCTCAAACGATGTGATTTGACCAGAACGAATAGTTTCCGATGTTTCGACAACAGCATCGTTATTGATGTGATCATGGTCTCTTTTTAATAAATTAATATTGTGCTTGGTTCTTAAATGGGAATGTAATACACTAGTACTGCTACCAGCGGCTTTGATGCGCTTACCGCAAGCTTGTATTTGGCATATGCCAGTATCCTTTTCTCGTTTGAAGTATTTCCGTGGCGTTTCTTTCTTTCGGTTCATTGTGCTGTAAAATAATTATTTATTTAAAAAAATATAATCAATACAAAATAAATAAGTAATAAAAAATAATTAAAAATTTAGCTTTTACAGAAACTTTTACCGTCGAAACTTTTATGTATTTTTTGTTGAATTGTGTATAATAATGTTCACACGAAAAAATCTCGACGAACTTGACAAACTGATTATTTTTATGCTTCGCTTATTACTGATCAACAAGGATGTCAAAACAAAACTGTATAAATTTGGCGACTCTTTTGAGAAACAGACCGAAAAAGACATTACCTTTCCGGCCGGCCTTTTTTACCTGCTATTTAAAAGAACCGTCAAATGTATCGGAATCACTTCCGACGGCCATTCGCTAACTCCAATCCGTCCTGATAAATTAGATATATTGGGGTTCATAAAATATAAAAGCTTCTTAGAAATGTACACGCATCTGTCTTGTGTTGATGTAGACGTAGACCATGAAATGCCAGTCAGCAAAGAAATAGGACTTAAAATATAATTAAAATATATAATTTTTAACGAAATTAATAAATTTCGGTAATTACCGGTTTTTTATTTTGTAATACCGGTAATACCAAAGATGTAGTTTTCATCAAAAAACGGTAATACCGGTTTCGGTATTACCGATAATGGAATCCCTAGATGTTAGTATATATGAACATGTGTCTATGAAGTTTTATTATTTTTGGTTTGCGTACACCAAAAGCACTTGACCGATATGTTTGCTTATCTAATCCCAATGTATTAGCCAAATTTTTATCAAGTGTAACTTCACAAATGTTATTATTCAGACTGAATTTACATAATCCATCTTTAACAAATTCAATAGTTTTAAATATATGTAAACAATTAAATTAAATATATTTATGTTTTTCTTCAAGTGTTTCAATAAATAAATCTTTAGTAAATGTAAATGTATCTTCAACTTCATTAATATATGATACAGATATTTTGATTTCTTCTGTCATTACACTGTTTTCTTTAAAAGCATTGAAACGTAATAGATATTCCTTCCCAGTAACAACAATGTTAAGCTTATCACTACCCATTTGCTTGGCATCATTAATATTTTCAAATCTTATTGTAAATGGACTAAAATCACAACTAACATTCAATCCATCTTTGAAAAACATGCCACTATTTTCATCTAAAATCTGATTCGGAATATGACAATATCGTTCAAAACTATTGATTGAGAAAATACCACTACATGTTTTGGGAACACGCTTTTTGTAATTGATTTTACATTGACTATAAAATGGGAATGTATTGTACACAAATGTAAAGTCCATGTAAATAAATGGGATTTTGAAGATCAACCATAAATTTATTTGTTTGATTTTCTGGATGTATTATTGGGCAACTATTGCTCGGAAAATTTGTATAGAAACTCACTTTACTAGGTCTTTTGATGATATCCATGAGGGTTTTTGATATCCATGCCATTTGACATAGTATTGTTTATCCTTACTAACCATTTTAGTTTTGAGTATTTTCTGAATTCTGAACACTGTAGGTTTTGAAATAACTTGTAATTCCTGTTCATAGAATTTCCCTTGTATTACATTGTTGTAACTATCTTTAATAACATACATTACAGGACTCTGTTTAGTATTAATTTTAGTAAATTGAAATACCTCATCACTCCAATTACTATCGAAATTTTTGATGAAAGGTGTAGCAGAAATTTTCTAATTCTAACGTGATCACCAACTTTATATTTTGGTTCGGTAATAGTAACTTTTGTAGACTGTACTCGTGTTTTCGAGCTGATATATACGGGTCTCAAACCATTCAGTCTTCGATGTGATGAATTATTATAACTAACAAGTATTTTTGGTAATACATTTATCCATATTTTATTACGTTGATGCACAAAATATTTCTTCAATCTATCCCTCAATATCCGATTAAATCTTTTAACATGGGCTGCTTTGTATTGAGAATGTAAAGAATAATGATTTATTTAGAGACGATTAAGAATTTGCTTAACTTTACTATTGTAAAACTCCTTGCCTAAAATAATAATCATAATATTAATAATAATAATAATACCTAAATCGGTTTGCAAATTGTCAGGATGCCCATTTTTAAATAAAATATTAATTGCTTTAGATATTTCCTCTGCAGATTTTCTCTTTGTTGGTACACCTCGGGCAAAACGACTGAAAACATCAATACATGATAAAATATATTTATAACCCTTGTTAATCTTCGAATACGGTATCATCTCCATCAAATACATTTGCCATAAATCATTAATACCGAATGTTTTATAAACTCTTGTTGGAAATCTTTTCTGCATCGGTTTGTTTAAACTGTACGCAAACTGATCTGACAACCACTTTTGCGTTTCCTTTTTCAAATTTGTGACTCTTTTCTTTAACTTTGCCACTCCACCGAAACCTGTTCGTCTTCTGGGTTCATACTAATCTTCTCCATTACAACAAGATGATTTAAATTTTAATTTAACATTAGGTAATGATTATCACATCGTTTATTGTAATCCACCTAATAATGATATTGTTAATGGTAATATAGCGCCGATAAAACCGCCTTGTTGTTTTGATTTTTCTGATTTGCTTACGATTTTTATTATTTACTAGCGATAACAAAGGTTTTCGATGTTTATTTAAGACTAGTTTTTTAGATTTACTGATTTTAATTTTACCTCTGACTAGTTTTAGTAGAATTTTGAGTAAGTCATCGACAAGAAAATTTCGAAATAATTGTAAAATAGACATTCTTTTTATACTCGAAGCTTTTAACAATGCCTTAAAATATGGGAAACTCCTATGATTTTTTAAAAGTTTAACAACTTTTTTATTACTCTTTTTAAAAGGGTTTTTCGAAATTAAATTCATTGTGGGGAAATTCTCAGTTATTAGTTTTATAGATTTTGTATAACTAGTCTTTGGTGGAACTTTTTCAGTCTTTATTTTGTTTTTATTACTTTGTCTAGGTTTTATGACATTTTTAAGTCTGGATTTCATAAACATTTTTACATGTTAATGTTTTCAACTTTGTTTATAAACCATGGCATCTTCTTTATTGAAAATATCTGTTTTTACCTGTAAATCATCATTGCATTGTTATATGAAATCAAGAAATATATATCCATGTGGTGATTTTGTAGCATCTTGAAATGCACTGATAAGAAAATTACGATTATTAGGTTATGCTTGTCGAGCAAGAAAATCAATAACTGTTGCATCTCTAGGATTCTTAAAAATGACTAAATCCTTGAGTAATAAAGATCACAGTAACACCAACATGTTGACGGATTTTTGTGAATAAATTATTATAATCCTTTACTTTATTAGCTTCCTGATACAAATCATCGATAATGATGACATCACCTTTCCTTAATCGACTTGAACAGTTTTTATCGAAACCCTTTACTATTTTCATGTTTTTCAATTTACAGAAATTATCTTAAGTTAATCCATGTTTTTCATCTGCACCCCTGTGCCAATAAATCTTGTTAAATTTTGTTTGGAATAAATTAGATTTCAGTAATTTACACACAAACATAGTTTTACCGCTACCACTTGGGCCGACGATTTGATATACTGCATCATTTCTTAATTCCATTATTAATTTGTATAATTATAGGTTTTTGTTAATATTATATAATTTAATGAACTCTTTCCAAAAATCATATATATATATATATATATATATATATATAGATTATTATTTCATTTTTATTTAATTATGTTATCAAATTTAAATTATAAAGTAACTTTTGACGTGTCAAAAATGACGTTTTCAACTGGTAAACCCCAGCAAATTGTTGATAGGAGTGGAAAATACCCTACAATATTTTTCAAATCCGGCAAATGCAGAATCATGGGATGCAAGAAACCTTTAGATGTCAATAAATTACAATATAGAATAAAGGATATTAAAATACAGTCAATTACAGTTACCATGGATATGGGATATTCTGTCAATCTATACAGCATGCCAACAAAATGTCTTTGTATTTTCGAGCCGGAATTATTTCTTGCACTGAGGCTTTTAAAATACAACCCAATGTGTGTTAACGTGGTTGTCAGTAAGAAAATAGTCATATTAGGGTTGCAAAATCTAGAGTACAAAAATATTGTTAAAGGCATACACAATGAAATCTCGGGATTGGTTGATATCTAATTGGCTAATGAGTGATTAAAACAATTTGGTTATTCATTTTATTTCATTTTTAAAATGGTAAAAACTACGCAGAAGAAAAATATGTACGATTTACCAATGAATAGTAACATTCAAAATGGTAAACTTATTATTTATTTATTTCCTTTTATTATTACTATTTCATTTTGAAGAATATGAAACCCTGGAAATTTGAAGATTACAGTATTATTATCCTTCACTCAATGCAACAATAAAGGACAAGCCAGCAGCAATGATTCCCGAGAATACGGATTTCGGATTGCAGCTGTTGCAATTTCCGTTACCAACGGTACGTAGAATGGTGCCTAATCAAATCCGTAAGGAATTTTTGTAAACTTCAACTTTTAAGACAATAAATGTTTTGTGTTACATCTTTTTGTTTTTAATATTAACAAGTTTTATTAATAATAATTTTAGTTAGTCATTGTTTTATATAAACGAAATAATAATAATAATAATAATAATAATAATAATAATAATAATAAAAATAATTATAATGATGATCATAATAATCATATTAATAACAATAATAATGTAACACTTAATAAGTATAGAAATACACACACATATAGGTGAGAGATTTTGATGTATGTGTTCTTTGTAAATCACATACAAACAAAAGTATGCGTGTGTTTTCTTTGTAAATTACATACTGTCTTGAGTGTGTATGCATGCAGTCACGTACTTATCATGCACTGGTTTTGTGAATCATGTGATGCAGTGTAAATCAATTGATGATTATTCATTAGCACAGGCTTTGTTATAATTAATTAATTAATTAATAATAATAAAAATAATAATAATAGAAATACGTTCATGCATGATTCTGATTGGTTAATCAGTATCTGTCAAGGGTATAAAAGCTCGTCACCGCCTTATAAAGATCATAAATCAAACATGACCAAGAAAATAGTGAGATCTGCTATCAATGTCCAAGCATTTCAGATGTTCCATAATTATAAAATGTATTTCTTAACGGAGCCTAACAATATGCAATTGTCAAATCCAGTCAAACTCCATCGAACTCAATTTCAATCTCTCGCTGGGACACTCTCAATGATAGATATCAAGGATATTGATACGGTTTTCAAAAAGATCAACTTGAATTTAAAATGTAATGAAAATGCATTGTTCACCAGTCAATGTACCAGATATTATGATGCATTTATAGAATTAGGTTTCAAAGAACAGGAAAACTGGTATTTAACAATAGCAATACAAGGATATAAAGCTGATCAAAATGATGTGCTTTCTCCAATATGGAAAATTGTTACTGCTAGACTTTCACAATTATTTTAATATATATTTTAGTGTTTAATGTTAGTAAATGTATTTAAACAGATTTTGTTTTCTTTACAACATATTCTATAAACAAAATTATAATTAGTTTAAAAATTGTTTAAAAATGATGTTTGAAAAAGGTAAAATATAAAATATAAAATAATTAATTAATTTCGTTTAGAATATTTAATAAACCTTTTGTTTGATAAACTCGAAGAAATAACCGGTGTAAAAATTAGAGATATGCTGACTCTAGTAGAAGCATTTAGTTAAGAAAATTCATGTTGTGATTAAGAATGTCAGAGTGATGATGATGAAGAAATTATTAATGATGGAGAAATATTTGATAATGAAGATACTGAAATTAATAATAATGAAGATACTGAAATTATTAATGATGAAGAAACCCCAATTTTAGTTGAGCTTAACGAATTTAAAACTTGCATTGACCATGTTATAAAAAATATTATGATAGAATATTGTGGTGATGAAACATGTACATGTTATAATCAATAAATATTTAAAAATATAGTTTTTTATTAAAGAATTCAGTAAATAACAAAGAAATATTTATTAAAATTTATGGTAAACTTTATTACATATATATAAAACCGATGCTTCAGTTAATAGTTTTAATAAAAATTTACAATTTTAAATATAAATATCTGAACGTTTGGCTTCTGCAGCAACTTGATCAGTTTTTTTTATTACCTAAATAATGATAAAAATAAAATAATAATATAAGGTAATATACCTCTATATATCATTGGAAATAATTTTAATAGTCGGATCCGGATTTTAACATCATGTGTTTCATATACATTAATCCTACTATTATTAGCATCCATTTATTATTTTCATCAAACATATAACTAAATATCGATTTGAATGAATTTTTCTTTTTCTCCAATGTTGGCAAATTGAGAATAGGCTCAAAGGGAATTTCTTCTACGATTTTATCGGTACGGTTGACCATGAATTTTATGATTTTAATGATATCATCTTCTTTTCCATTATTTACAACCAGCTCATTCAACAAAGTTATAAAAAATTTAGTTTTTGGCATTTTATAAAAATATTTGGAAGTGTAAGCTTATTTATACTATATTCGACCAATCAGAATCATGCATGGACTTTGCATTTAAGTTGCAATGTTTTTATTTAAGAAAATATGTAAAAATATATAATGGAAATGACAATGATGATTTGTTGCTACTGTTAACCGTGTGTTGAACTTCTTTCAATTTGTTGCCACTGTTAACATTAACTTCTTTCATTATACGATCGAACTGATCAGTTGTTTTATTAGAAAAAAAGTTTATACTATATTGAACTTGATTCATCATTTTTTCATTAAGTTTATGATTTTCATTCAATTCTAATATTGATTTTCTTAATTCATTTTTGATAATACCTATGGTCCGATTAAAATATAAAATATCATCATATATTGCAGGGGTGGCAAAATCGTCGACTGCGTAGCTATCGAAAGTAGCACGCGAACACTATAGAAAATTTCATTAAAAAATCAGTTTTTTACTTATTGAATTTTCAACTTTATAAACATATTTAAAATAAGTTTCGATTCATATAACAAAAAATTCCAATAAGAAACATAATATTAGTCAGATAACACTCAGAATGTAGTAAATTTTTAGTTTGAAATTCAAATATATACAGTTTGTTAATAATCAGAATAAATTTCATGTGTTTGAACAAGTAGGCCATAAAATAAAAGCAAAACTTTGTTGCTACAATCTTCGATAGGGAAGGAAAAATATTAAAAAAAAACAAAAATAAAATACAACAAACAGGTGCTTGTCTATTTCAATTTTGAAATCAAATTGTTTTCAATACTGAGTATTGAATAACACCTGCTTATAATATTAATTTCAAAAAATTTTTATTAAAAAAAATTCTTTACAAAAGTTAACTTTTTTTTATTTTTGAGTATGTAATTGTGTTTAACATTAATTTTCATATTTAATTTATTTTAGCTTTAATTATTTTCTTGTTTTAGCCACAATGACACAACCGGCCAAAAAAACTAAAACGTACCATTATAATACTGAATGGGAACAGGAATTTTTTTTCATAATGATGAAAGATAAGTGTGTTTGTCTAATTTGTAATTCAAACGTAGCACTACCTAAAAGAGCTAAAGTTGAACGACATTTTCGAACAGTGCACAAACATTATGAAATTGACTTTCCATTAGATTCCGAGGTACAAAAAGACAAAGTCAAGCATTTAAAATCTCAATTAGGTGCACAACAAACATTTTTTAACAAATTTAACTGAAAATCAAAAACAGCTACCATAGCATCATTTAAGGTAGTTAATATTTTGATAAAACATAAAAAACCTTTTGGAGATGCGAAATATGGAAACAGGCGTTTGTTGAAGCTGGTGAGGTGTTATTCAAAGATTTTAAAAATAAATCTGAAATATTGGATTGTATCAACAATATGTCATTGACGCGCAATACTAGCATGCAAAGAATAGTGGACATTAGTAAAAATTTGGAAGATAATTTGCGGCAAGATATTCAAAAATGCCGCTTTTTCTCTTCGCAATTTGATGAATCGACAGATTTCACTGATACTGCGCAACTATGCATCTTCATTCGATGGTTTTTGATGATATATCCACCAGAGAAGAATTATTGACTATTCTTCCAATGAAAGGGCAAACAAGGGGTCAAGATATTTACAATTTATTCAAGTCTTTTATAAGTCGACCCACATGTCGGATTTGTAACACTTTGCAAAAATGATGAAGAAATTCGCAGTTTTCATTTGTATCATTGTATTATCCACCATCGAACCTTATGCTCCAAAGTGTTGAGCTCTAACTATGTATTGAATATTGCGTTTAAAATAGTAAATTTGATACGTGCAAGAAGTATACAACGACGTCAATTTTGAACTTTGCTTGAACTATGTGAAATTGAAAATACTGAATTATTGTTACACACAGATCTTTTGCCCGAAATAAAACAGTTTTTGACTGGAAGAGAAGAATTATATCCCGAACTGGAGGATAAAAGTTGGCTGATAAATCTTGCTTTTCTTTGCGACATTACAGAGCACCCGAATAAATTTAATTTACAGCTTCAGGGGAGACACAAATCAATTCTTAACATGATAATAGCAGTAAAGACGTTTAAAGAAAAACTGTCCTTGTTTGTGCGTCAACTATATTTGAAACATTTTAAAAACATGGAAGAAGAATCCAAAAAAGCACCAGGAATTCTTTACGATAAATATACCAATCAAATTACTATCCTTTTAAATGAATTTAACACACGTTTCACAGATTTATCTAACATTGCAAATATTGCTACGTTCATGTCATTCCGTTTAATGATTTTATTGATACAGAGAAGATCGCTACTCAGATTAATGAATTTCTGGATTCAGATTCAGCTTGCTTAGAAGATAAGATAATAGCATTGAAAAGCGACATTTACTTAAAATCAAGAATTACAACCGAAGATAATTTTTGGAATCTTATTTCAGAATAAAAATATCCAATTTTGCGGAGAGTAGTTGGATATATGTCCGCATTTTTTGGATCCACCTATCTTTGTGAATCAGCCTTTTTTTCAATGAATGGCATTAAACAAAACATCTATCTTTTTTGACAGATGATCATTTGGCATCATGCTTGCGAATCGCCATAGGCTCCTATGACCTGAAATACGAAGAAATTGCTGATAAGATGCAGTGCCACGTATCAGGTGCAAGTATTAGCAGTAAATAAGATTATATTAAGATATGTTTACATTCTAGTATAGTATTATAAGTTTTTTTCTAATTTGTTTTGTATTTAAATAGAATAAATAGAATAACTACAGGTAACAATTGAAAATAGTTTTTCTGGTAGACCACCAGATTTAATTTAGTTAAAAGTCGCCCGCAAGACTTGAAAGTTTTGCCACCCCTGATATATTGCGTTCCGAGCTATTTTTAAAGTCTCGTGTGCGAGTTCAAATCTGATTTCTAAATTACTCATTCTTTCAGATAATCTATTGACTGGAGTTTTCAAATATCTAGACCTATCTATCATATACAAAATATCCATCAACACGGTAGTATCGTGACATACACATCTTGTTGAATTTTTACCTTGAACGGTTACAAAAATTGAGTTAGCCATTTTAAAAACACTAGCAATTAATATTATTATTAAAATTTCTTTAAACATTTTCAAATCTATATAAATTAATATTTATTGTTTATAGCTAAAAGGTTGTGTGTGTTTAACTTCTCATTGGTTTATTATCCAGATATACATGAAATATTGAAGGATAAGCTAGCATCTATAATTCCAGACTTGGTTTTTAATTATACATCTATATGGATATTTTCTGTAATCGATGAGTTCCTATGGGACATTGAACAAAACAAAATGTTAAAGGATATGGAACCCCAATATCCATGTGGTGATGGATGTCATTGCTGCACTGCCCGATATCGGAAGTATGTGGAATAGGCTTTGAATAAAGCTCTTCGACAATATTATTATAGTCGAATTATTTCTTTATAATAAAAGTTTTATGTTGTTGTTTTTTTTTATTTTATAATAATAATAATAATAGAATAAAATTTTAAAATATTATAAATTAAAAGACTACTTATAAAAGTAAGTAGTAAATTTAAATTTTAAAATTTTAAAAAATATTATGAACTTGAGAAATTTGGAATGACCTTGACCTACTTTTGAATGACCTTGAAAATTATGATGACTAATCCAATGACCTTGAATGAGTCATTGTCTTTGTTTAAATGACCTGGAGAAAATTTTGATGAGTCATTGTCTTTGTCCTACAAAAATTTGTACTTTTAGACTTAGAAAAAAAAATTTAACAAGGGGAGAGGGGTTATGTGGCCCAGCGGGCCACAATCCCACTACTCACTTGATTTACCATGTTGGTTTTTAAAATTAGCATCAGTCATAACAAATTGTAATGATGAACTCATTTCAACAGGATGTCTTATATTTTCAACTTCGGTTGATCCTAAAGTTATTGACATTTAATTAAATAATTTTAAAAACCAATTATGTTCAAGAGTTACATCATCTGCAGCATCAACACCAGAAATTTCAATTTTGTAATATAACCATGAATTACAAATATCAAGTGGATTTGATGATTTTTGAATTTGAAACAATAAATTTTCTTCTTGGAAAATGTTTGCTTCCTGAAAGATCTTTAATATCTCTAGATATTTTATTTTGATTTGAAATTAATTCAGTTTTTGCTTCTTTAATAATATCGATTATTGGTTTTTCAATTTTTGATAGCCATAAAATTAATGTTTTGAGCTTGAAGTTTTCTAAACATTAAATTTTCATTCCAAATATTTTGTTGAATATTTAATAATTTACAATCTTGAATATATTTATTAATATTAAAATCATTTACATTTCTAACCATTATTATTCAAAAAAATTAAATAATTCTCTAATTAAATAATTCTAATTAACTAAATAATTATTATTTTATATACTTGATTTTTTTCTTTATCCAATGCAATATAATTATATTTTATAGATAGGTGATTGTCAAAACTATTAAATTATTCCTTGTCTAAAGTATCACTAAACGAATCATTAAAAATACTATCTTTATTTCTTTATCTTATTTAAAGCAGATGAAAAAATTAGAATTACCACGAATACTTCTAGATGGTAAATCATAATAATTTTGAGCTAATTAAATTACATTACAATTATTATGTCTACCTCGAGTAAAATAAGATTCCATAATTTTTTGATTTTTCATGTTGACACAATGATCAAAAGTTATTAAATTCTTCTTCGCTTGATCTAACTTTTCACATGGAATAATTTCTGTTTATTTATTACTCATTAAAACACTGATTTTTTTCGGAGATTTTAATTCTTCGCATGAAATAACTTCATATAATGCTTCGCATAAATTTTTAATACATGTATTATCAAGAATTGCATCTTGATTTTGAAATAAACTCACAATATCTTGTTTTGATAAACCAGAGTTTAATCCGTGCAAAATTATTTGCATTTCAGGTTGATTAATTGTTTTACTAAAAATTATTAAATTATCATAGTATATAAAATTAGGAGTTAGAATCATTTTTAACAACAACACAGTTTTTCCAGAACCAGAACTACTAATTATCAGCATTCTAAAAGAATTCGGTAAAATAGGATTGTGATTGAATTTCATAATATTTTTATTCCAAGTTTTTAAAATATCCTAATAAAAAATTATTTATTTTTCAACAACTTTTATAAGGAGAAAGAACAATTCCATCACCATCAACCTCTATTTTAATATTCCCCTTTTCTAATTTTTTCAAAACTTGTTTTAATATTTTATTTTTAGAAGGACTCTTTTTATTAATAGATTTTATAAAATCACAAATTCCATAACCTTGATATGGCTCTAAATAAATTCCTTTTCCTTCTGGAGCATCGGAGACCTCTGATCGACTTCTTGAAGCGATTGCCTTCTGAGATTTTTCTTTGGAAGATTTTCTTTCTGAGGAATTAAGAATTTTCGCCTTTGAAGCATCAGCTTCCTTAATATTTTTAAGAGCGGTTGTTATTCCACCTGCTGCTGCAGCTGTAATTCCTCCAAAAATTAATGGTAATAAATCTGCTGAAGGTAAAATTCCTCCAGAATGTTCAGCTTTTTTGTAATTAATTTCTGCTATTTTCCTTTTACTAATTTATGATTTTTTACCATCATATTCAATAGCTGCAGGTTTGTTTGTTTCCATTATTTTTCTTATTTTTTTAATAAATTATCAACAGTCTGTGTATCAATAATTTCATCAACCAATTTTAATAGAAGTTAATAAAAATAGTTTTTTGGAGTTCATTTTGATAGAATTTACCTAGAATTTGTTCACCGGTTGAATCTTTAATTCCATACGTTACTGGTTTTGAGCCAGCATGTACTTCTGAAATGTTAAAAATTTCTTTAGACCATTTATATTTTTAACCTTTTTCAAATTTATTTTTCCATTTAAATATTCGAACTCGATCGCCAATATTAAATTTTTGTTTTTCTTGTAAATCTTCATTAGCATAATTGTTATCATGAGTAATTTCTTTGATAAGATCAGGATTCCCACTTGCTTCTGTTGGTGAAACTCCTATTGTTCTATGAATTTTATTATTATATTTATTAATTAATTCTGGTAATATGTTTATCCAAATTCTATTTCCTTGTTCTGCAAATTTTTTACATCCAATTTTTCAATGTTCTATTAAATCTTTCAATTATAGGATTATGTGAACCATAATTTGATCTATCATCAGGTGAATTAAAAGTTGAATAAATTTCAATATCATTTTCTTGTCTAAATTCTTCAAATATTTTATTAAAAAACTCTTTACCATTAACATATAATTTTTTAGGAATTCTATTTGGGGTTTTTTAAATAAAAACTCGGATCCTTCTTTAATTGAATTTGCTGTTTTATTTTTAAATGGTAGAACCCAAGCATATTGATTTAGGAGTTTCCCGCAATTTGAAGGTGTTGCATTTACTAAATTCATAAAATAATAAGATTTAATTTCTTGTAATAAATATTCTTTTAAAATTATTTTATTGTGTTTTGATAAATTCTTCTTTGCTCTTAAAAGTCTTAAATTTATCCAATTAAAACATCTTTTTATTTGCTCTTCATCTTCAAACTTAAAACTAGAAACTGGTAATGTGTGATCTATATGTCAAAAAGAACCTTGATGTTCCCAAGTCATTACCTCATAAAATTGAAATTCTTTTCATTGATAAAAATCATTTATTGAGCATCCAAAATACTTCATTAATGTTCGACATTTTTCTTTTGTTATAATGCTCTTTTAATACCTCCATATAAATGATGAGTTAATTTAAGTTAAGGTTTTTAATTATCGTTTTTTATGCTGTTCATTAATTTTTTCCTTATTATTTTGTGCGTATTTTCGTTCACATTCTTTACACTCTGAATTATAAACATAATAATCTTTAATCTACTCCTAAATTCACTTATAGGTTTTTCAATATTACACTTTGTACATACTTTTATTGGTAAAGTAGTTTTCAAATTTCTTATTCCTAATAAATGTTGTTCCTTACACTTTTGTTCTCTTATCTTATTTTCTGTGCTATCGCATTTTTTACACATACCAATAAAATAGGATTTACCTTTTCTTTTGATTGTTCTAAACGATTTATTTGGTTTTTCTATTTTACATTTATTTCAAATTTTTAAATCCATTTTTAGTTTAATTATTTTATAATGAATTTAGCAAACACTAGCATGTTCTTTTTAAAACACACTTGAGCCCAATTGACCCAAATAATTATATTTTGGAAGATGATGTTCTTCTGGATATTTTGTCCATGGAAATTCTGGAAGTTTAGTACTTACAGTTTGTAAATCTCCCCCAGAAGTATGAAGGTGTGAAGTGTGAAGTGTGAGACTCTTTGGTGAATTTTAGTTTTTTCATGTTTAGCTTTGTTAGCTTTTGAAAGATATTTATAACAAGATTCACAAAAATATTTTTCTCGAATTACAATGATTTTTAAAATTAAAAATTTAGAAATTATAAAATTATGAAATTATGCAATTTTTGAAATTATTAAATTTTTGAAAATATAGTAGTGTCATAATAAGCAAACCTTTGCATGAGGCAGGGAATTAGAAAATTGGCATGTATTCTTTTATCCCTGTTATTAAATTTTGAAATTTAGAAATTTTGAAAGTTGGCAAATCGGGAAAATTAAAAGTTGGAAAATTTGGAAATTTAGAAAATTTGGATATTTAGAAAAGTTGGGAAATTTAAAAATTTGGAAAAGTTGAGGGTGTTGAGGCTTATTTGGTTCAGAATGTTGAGGCTCATTTGGGAGTGTCTTGTCTGGTTCTCCCATTTCCAGACTGGGCTTCCCGGTTTGCCCAATTATGACACTACTATAATAGACCTGCCCTAAGTCAATGGAAGAAAACATCTTTGACTTACCTAAGCAATCCAATAATAATTGCATGTCTGGCATAGGAAATGAAATCTTTTCTGTAACCGAATTTAATAATCTAAAATCTAGACACATTTTTATAGAGCCATCTGGTTTTCCAACTATCACTAATGGTGTGTTCCACGGACTTTGACATTTTCTCACAACTCCAGCTTCTAATAAATTCTGTACTAACTCTTCAACTTTGCCTTCTAAATGCATGGGTTGTCTTCTCGGATTTTGTAAAATTGGAGGACCTGGAGTCATTTTTTCATGTGTTATTACTTTTGTAAGACCTAGGTCAAATCTGGATGCCATAAAAATGTTGCTAAACTTAGATATTAAAGTGCCCAACTTCGAATTCTTGTCCAACTTGAGTTTCAATAACGTAATCTGTAACCAATCGGAATCTGTAAATCTCTTGTTAACTAACGAGGATTAAATATTATTGACTTCATTAAGCTTCATACCAAATATTTTCATTATGTCTACTCCTCCTATGAAATCTGAATGAATTTTCCTAACAATAATAACATTCAATTCTCGAAACTTTTTTCCCATTTTGCAAAGATTTTAACGCTTTCGAAAAGTTTCTCATCTTGTTTTGAAAATACTCTACTCAACCGTATTCTGCTATCCATTAGTACTGGACTGCCAATCAATCTCAAACATTTCTTACTCATCACACTGATTGAAGTTCCTGAATCCTATAGCATATCTACATGAAATTCATTTGTTTCCATTATACTCCACTTTCTGTGATCATCCTTCTTAAACATCACATTCTTCTTTTCAACATTTCGTTTTTTAAAATCATCTACTGTCTCGACCCTACTGACAATATGTAAGCAACAGGGTCTTCTTGGTTATTTTTCGTCTCAACATTATGAATGAGTGGTTCTATCAATTCATTTGATCCATCATCGTTTTCTTTAAGTATACAATAAACTCTTCGTTCTAGTTTTTGTGTATTACTTCGAGATTTTACTAACAAATTAAAACTTCTAAATGAATGGCCTTCCTTACCTAATATTAAGCCTTTGTCCTTCAATGGGCATTCAAATTGCTTATGGTGATTTTGTTCACAACAAAAGTATTGACCAGATTTTAACCTTTCTTCTACTGGTTCTGATAAACTACAACATCTATTATAAATCTTCCGTGTGGTATGTTTCATTAAAACTAAAGGTGGTGGTCTACGCTACGTAGTTGCCCTCTCATTATATTGTTCTGCCACGGGTTTCACTTTATCAAATTGTCTTTTGTTTCTTTCATTTCTATTTTGGTAAGTTATCTCTGTTTGACGATTTAGGTATATTCTGTTATTAAAAGATTTTTGAATCCATTGCTTCTGTTTATCTTGAGTAACGTTTGAATAAGTCGATTTAACTACTGCTTGGACTTCTCCAGATCGTTTTTTCGTATCGTAACCTTCTCGGGCTTCATATACCTTCACTAAATTTCTAATTTTTTCTCTTTTAATATTGGCCTTTGTCGATATATTTTCTTTCAAACGGTCGTTCAGAACTCTGTTGCATAAAATCAGTTTGACGATGTTTTTTGAAATTCCACAATCATAAACTTCGTCAATGAGTTTCTTTACTCGAATCTCTAATGTAGCGAATCTTTCATCGTAATTTTGTCTCACTGATGATAATTCACAAATTGTATCTATAATGGACTTCTTTTTTGAAAATGTATCGTTTAACCATTCACGACCATTTTCACTAATAGTGGAGATGTCTTTAAATTCTTTCCAAAGGATAGACGCTTCTTCTAACAATAATAAGTCAAAAATACTTACTAAATTCAAATCATCCAATCTTCAATGTCTTTGAGCCATTGCTCTGTTTCCGTCGTGCTTCAGCCATCGAATCTTCTGACATTAAAATTTAAAATGTCTTTAGCCTGTTTAGGCAAAGATTCCATAATGAGCTTCTGATACTAAATTCTTGTTACTGCATGAATAGATTTATGGTTACATTTTTTTGTTACATATCTTGTTACATATTTTTCATTACCTTTGTCATTAATTTTTGGAACGTGCAGAGCTGTCGCAATGTCAAATTACATACGTAAACACTATCTCTGTTCATACATTTTTGGATCTTAGGTTTGTATTGGATCATAGTAGAATTTCTTTAATTTTCTATTTTTCGTCAGAGTTTCTTGATCATAGTTTTGGTATCACATACTATTTTACGAATTTGTTAAAATACTGTAATAATTATGTAGCAGTGACGAAGCGTCATGGAAGCAACGGAAGCAATGCTTCCTTTACAGTTTCCAACTTTTTTCCACTAATTTCCTTTAAAATGTTATAGGTCAAATAATATTTTCACAGAAAGAACAACATGATGAAATTGTAAAGAAAAAAAAAGGAATCAATTTTATAATTACTTTTACTGATTTGTCAGTTAACACGTAGAACAAAATTTCTTATACTAGGTCGGTACATATTTAATTATAAATAATTATAATATAGCTGTATACTTTTGTTTCTCATATACAAGCAAGGGAATCAATTTTAAAATTACTTCTACTAATTTTCTTAATACGCAAAAACAAAAATTTGTATAGTAGGCGCTGCAAATTCATTTATATATAAATTATAATAAAGCGCTATATTTTTGTTTCTGATATGCAAACAAGGGAATTAATTTTAAAATTACTTTTAGTAATTTTGTTAATACGCAGAAAAAATATTGTAAGTAGGCTCTGTGTATTCAATTTCAATGATACATAAGTAAAAGTAATATAATTCTAATAACTATACAGTTTTGTTTCTCATATGCAATGCAAAATGCAAGTAATGGAATCAATTTTAAAATTACTTCTATCAATTTTGTTAATACTTAGAAAAAGATTTTTGTAGTAGGCGATGCATATTTAATGATACAAATTTATGCTATAATGAAAACCGGAGACCACAATAGCCTTAAAGCAAAATTAATGACCCTTAATTTTTCATTAATTTGGTACGTTACACGTTTTCTCATATAATTAACCACAATGGACTTTTGCAAAATTTCGTCAAGTTTTCGTTAAACTTAGGCACCTTAATTTTGTACGGTTTAAACTGTACAAAATTAATGGGTAACCTTTTTCATACGATATGATTAATTCCATTATGGTTGTGTTTAATTTGCATGAGTTTTGACGGTAATTAATCAAAATTAAATGAAATGAACGAAAAAAAACGTAAGTTGTTAATTTTGTTTAGGGCTATTATGGTCACCACTAAATTGATACAATTTATTCTTATTAATATATTTTGGTTTTTTCATATGCAAGGAATCAATTTTATAATTACTTCCAGTTTTGAGTTAATAAGAAAAATAAATTTCGCAAGGTAGTTTTATTTTAATTTTTGGTAGCAATCGTGATTCGAGATGGTTTATTTTTTAATTGTTTTTTATCGTTATTCATATTTTAAAAGTTAAATTGATTATTTTAAGCATTTTGAATATTCTGCAAATAATATTATAAACTAAATATAAGCCTCTATTTAAGAGAACTTTATTGAATAAAAGTAATATGGAGGATGATAACTGCAATTGCATAATAGAAAAGTTATTTGAACAATCATTTGATTCAAGATTGTTTGATGATAAAATGGAAATAATTAAGAATGGCAAGCCAACACCATCTTTGGAAAATTTAAGTTTTACAAATTTCTGTGCAACAGTTTAATGAAAAGGTTAAAAAAATAGACGGATCCTTAGTTGGTTAATTGATGTCGTGTGCTTCCTAGGATAACAGGAATTGGCCTTTCGTGGAAATGATGAATCAGCAGCTTCAATTAACAGAAAAAATTACATTGAAATCATAAATTTACTTTCTGAATATAATCCGCTTTTAAAAGAACATTTGAATAACGCCACTGTTTTTTCCTAATTATCAAATGATGTTCAGAATGATCTAATCAATGCTATTTCTAATGTAGTGACTGAAAAAATATTAAGTGAGATTAAAGAAACCGATTTTGTGTCGAAAATACTAGACGAAACAACAGATTCACCGAACAAATCGCAGTTAGTAATTGTTTTAAGATATGTTTCAAATGACGGCGCCATTTTAGAACAATTCATTAAATTTATAGATGTGTCATTAACTCGAGATACTAAAGCTTTATCGGATATTATTTTGACCTTTTTGGAGAATGAAAAAATAAATCAAAATTAGTAGTTCAGAGTTACAATGACGCTGCAGTAATGTCAGGTGAATCAGGAGGACTTCAAGCGTTAATAAAAAATGTTATCAAATCAGCCAATTTCGTTCATTGCCTAGCTCACAGGCTAAGTTTGATATTACAGAAATCATGCGAAAAGGAAAATCAATGGAAAGTTTTTTTTACTACTTTATCTGGTCTTGCAAGATTTTTCAGCAAATCATCAAAACGTGCAGCTGCATTTGATCAATATTCTTCTCAGTGACTACCAAACGTTTCTCCTACGAGGTGGGAGTACAATGAAAGGCTTGTCAAAACCGTTTCCACTCACTTACAGAATCTCAAATTTCTCACCTAATAAAAATCAAACATCCGATTTTGATTGGGATAAAGATAGCCTTATTTTAGCTACTGGGTTCTTGCAGTTCTTAAAAGATCCAGAATTTTTAGTGTTGCTATACTTTTTCAACGAAAATTTTTCACAATCTGAAGTTTTATACGATATATTACAAAAAAAGATCTATGACATATCCTACTGTATTCGAAAAATTACAGAGTTTTAAAATATAATAGATGAGTTAATAATTCAGAAATTCGAAGAATATGTTGAGATAATTAACTTGGAGCTCAATATTCTGCAACTAGCATCTGGGGAAAATATTTCACAGCATTATAAAGTATTAATTAATAAAATTTGGCAAAAAATGATTTCGGAAATGGAAAATCGCTTTGATTCATTGAAACAAATTAAATTCATTGAATTAATAGATACCAGTCAATATCAAAATTTTCAAAAACAATTTCCTGTGGACCTTATAAACAACTTAAAAATTAATTATATGCAATATTTTGATATTCAAAAGCTTGAAACTGAAATCAAAGTTATATTTTGTGATTCAGACATTAAGAACAAAAAATATGCTGATGAAATTCTTAGCTTTATGAGGAATTGCGACTTAATTTGTTTAAAAAAACTTTAAATATTATTTTCAACTCCTAGGTCCTACATTTTCAGTCACTTGGTCTGTAAATTCTTTTTTGCAAAATGATTTAATAGGTTGCTACCCTAAGATAAAATTTCACGCCTCGTCACTGTTATGTAGCAATCTAATAGTTCTTTTATTTATCGAAGCTTTCTCTTGATTCTAACAGTTATTGAAAAATTATTCTCTGCACTTCCGTGTTAACTTTGATGTGTTTGATTTCTGTCATTTAGATTACACTGATGCTTTATTTTCCTCGCAGATTCGTCTTTATAACATGCACCGATGTTCGGTTTCTAGAGTTTTCTTATTGTTTTTGTTGAGGTTACCTAAATAATAAAACTAAAATAATTTTTAAATGTGTAAAGTGATTGAGTTAAATAATGATAAATGAATGGAGTGTTGTTTTGGAACTAAGTCAAATAGGAATGGAAAAGAAATATTGAAAATGAGAAGGGAATAGCAGAAAATCAATAAAATCAGACAGTTAAATAAAATGGCTCATTGCTAATTAAGAAATGCAAATGTAAATAAAAACAAAGTCGGAAATACTTGTATTTGTTGATGACTCACTGGAAATAAAGAAAAGAAAGGATATTGGGAATCCGAAAAATGGTATTACCAAAAATTATATATATATATATATATATATATATATATATATATATATATATTGACTGCTGTCAGAGATTATAGAATTCACAATGGAACAGGTTATAAAAATGAGTGCATTATCAATAAGTCCCGTTAGATGAAAATGTATAAAAACGAGACACGAACTAGAAAGAAAGGAAAAAAAGAAATACATTGCTTGTAGATTTTAAATATATTACTGAGAATCAGAAAAACAGTTGGAAAGAAAACAAGTAAAAAATCGGAAGAGGTTGAAGAAGTTAATCGAGTCAAGAATGCAATCAAATCAATTGTTTCAGATTGCCCATCACCCGCAGTAGTCAAATATTTCTATTCTATGAGTATTATTATTACTGTGCTATTCCTCCAGAAGGGTTGTAATAAACACCAAAAGTATTTGAAGTGTATTGAGAATAATATCGTCGTTGTAATCAATTGTAATAGTTAATAAAACTTTAAGTAGTTGAAATTTGTCAATATCGTTATTAAATAACACAATCGGAGTCAGACTAGGAATTAGTATTTTAATAATCACCAACAAACTACAATATATCTCAACACATTTCATATCTGTCTTCATTCCGCTCACATACATTCAAATGATTTTCCATATCATTCGTGTTTGTGTTCTCGTAAACTTGACTGTTTGCTTTGAATTTTGTCTCGACTTGTGGCTTCTTTGCCTTTTTGACTTCCAACAGATTTTTATGACTTATTCTAATATTCGTCTCTTTTACTCGATTTATCGCGTTTTTCTTTATCCTCTTTGATTTTTCTCAATGTCTTTTGCGCTTTTGTCAGCCGGTTGCTTTGATCGTGATGAATTTTCTGAGGTTCTCTTTCCTTCTTTCTTGCAGATTCAACTTTGCCTGAAAATATTTAATTTCCTTTCGCTATTCCTCTATCTGCTCCCACATTTTCCGATCGTCATGAGGTGTCCATTTCTGTGGTAACTCTTTTAGTTCTTTTGCTGGTATTTGGTATTTTTGCTTCCAGGTTTTCGCCTGTTCCTTTAGTCCGTTTACATTCTGTCGTATTAACTCATCTTTATAGACAATAAGGTTACTTGCAGGATTTTTTTTGTGTTCTAGTTCTCTCGTCTTCTCATTTGCACATTTCCCACTTGTTCAATTCAAGCTTCGAGCCCTCGTTTCGCCTTCCAGCTCCTTTGGCTCGGCACTTGTAGTATGTGGTCTTTGCTACTTGACTAAGGTATACAATTCTTCTATTTTTCCAACAACCTTTGGCTTAATTCACTTACCTTTCATTTAACTGACCATTCTTTTGGCTAGTCAGTTCCAACATTACCTTTCCGAAATTCATTTTCATCCTTTGGTCCTCGCTTCTGGTTTTGAGTTCTATCTTTTTTCGAAACGTCCTGTCCGTTAAACATCGCTGGTAGACTGCATTTATTATCTCGCCAAAATATTCCATCGTTTTTTCCTTGAACTTGATTTTAATTCTCTATATTTTAATTTAGCAACTCCAACATCACCTTTTCGTGACTTATTTTTTTCATTTGTTCTTCGACTTAGAGTTGGAGTTCTCTTACTTTTTGCTTTTGTTTTTCGGTTAGACATCTTGCTTATGCGGCATCTATGACTTCGCTTTGATATTCAGTTGATCTATTTGCTCCTTTACATACTTTCTTTAATAATTTTCTGCTTAACTTGTACACTTCGTTTTCCTGTTGGCCATTATTTTGGTTCAACAGTTCCAATAATACTTTTTCATGGTTCATTTTTATTTTTGGTTCCTGGTTGATTTCATATATTTTCCTTAGTTGTTTTCACTGTTCGTTTTTCTCGTGGCTTTTCTTTTCTCACCATTCCACTTGTTCTTGGAAATTTTCAGTCTCGGATTTCTGGACCATTAATGTTTGATGTAGTGCGTATTTTTCCTTCTCTTCTCTGATGTCTTGTTCCATCTTTGTATTCACCAATCTTTAGAATTCTTCTATTCCTTCGTATATCTCTTTCATTCTACTCATTATATGGTTAGTTTGTTTTAAGTTTTAGTCTTCCCAGTTCTATCGTCCGTCTTGCATAAACTTACTTATAAACACTTTATACTTATCAAAACACTCAATCCGTTTTCCATATTTCCGTTTTCTCCACTGAAATCTTTGCAAACAAGGTGTCTTCTTTTACATGAGAGAAGTATATAATGTCAGGTTGAATTATCTATAACTCGTATAAATTATCTATATTTTTCGTATCAGTTATATATATGATCGCATCCATTATCTATTCTTTTTAAAAATAAATCATCTCTATCCTATCTACAATTATACTGTTTATTATTTCCTCTATCTCAACGTGATTTGTCAACTCTCTTCCTTTATCTTAATACACAGGCGCTCTATGTGCCCTTTATTTAAATCCCCTTGTCTTTATTATCCTTTTAATCCCATAAATCTCTTTAACTTCTCTTTATCACTTTAACACATTGAATTTCTTTATCCTTATTCTTCTTTTAATTCTGTTAATATATTTAATTTTCCTTATCGCCTAGAACCCTTTTATAGCTTTCCGAATTGGCTTCCTATTAATTATGTCACCCATAATATGGAGTTTATCAGTTGTCTATTGGGTATATTGTCTAGTCTAATAAGCTGGAGGCCTCATACTGACTGAATTCTTGGTCGTCTTTTGAAAGCGCATTTTACTGGTTACGCTTATCTCACCGCCGTTTAGATATTCAATACTCGTTGTGGGTATCCGAGCTTTGTACCAAATTCCTACTGCGCTACGCGCAACAAAAAACATTCCTACAGTACTCCGTGGTTATAACACACTAAATTTTAACAGCATGGAGACCCATTGCGATTAATCCAAGGAGACAGCCAGCTCATTTAATTGAAAAGATTAAGGAAAATATAAAGGAGATGGAAAAATACTGAGTTATAAAAGAATGTAAGTCACACATTTAGTATGTATGAAGAAAAAAGATAAAAACGAAATAAGAATATGTTTAGATTTTAGAGCTCTAAATAACGTCACGGAGCTATGAATATTTCCAATCCTGAATACAAATTAGTGATTGGATACACTGGGTGGTGCGAATTATTTCAGCACTATCGATTTGGGAACACGTATTATCAGGTACAGCTCGACGAGGAATCAAGACTCAAGACAGCGTTCTCTACTTAAAATAAACAGTATTGCTTTAATAGGATGCTATTTGGGATAGCAGCAGCTCCAGCAACCTTTCAAAAATTAATGAACATGGTATTAGATGAACTTAATTTGCAAATAGCGGTAGTGTATTTGGATGATATTTTGATATTTTCAAAAGAATTAAAGAAGCACTACGAAAATATTGAAAGCGTTTTTAAGAAAATAGATCCATGTAAATGCCAATTTTTGCAAAGATTATACAGAAGATTCAAAACATCTATAACAATTGTGTAGAAGCAAAGAAAACAAATTAATTTGGACAGATAAATGTGAAAATTCATTTACAAAATTTAAAGAGAAATTGGTTAATGCGCCAACATTAAAGTTTCCTGATTTTTCAAAAAACATTCATATTGGATACAGATACTAGTTTCAATCGTATTGGTGCAGTTTTAACACAGATAGATAACTATGGAAAGGACAGTGTTATTGCATATGGATCACACGCCATGTCAAAACAAGAAAAGAACTGTTAGCAATCTGATATTTTACACGCCATTTTAAACATTATCTATATGGGAAAAGATTTATACTACGTACGGACCATAAAGCCATAACATATATGATGAAGACAAAGAAAGCTATCACCCCACAATTCCAGACATGGATCAACTATTTGAGCAGTTTTGAAATAGAATTTCAATTTAGGAAAGAAACAAAACATTGCAATGCAGATGCATTGTCGAGAAGTGAATGTATGGCGTGTGTTCAATGCCAAACTATTCACGCTAATCCAAAACTTTTGGCAATAATGACAGAAAATCCGGAACAAGAATGGAAAATGGATTCAGAAGAAATTAAAGAAATAATAAACAACTTTGAACAAAAGAAAGACAGTAAATTCAGAATAAATGAGGGAATAGCAATGACAGAAAACAATAGAATATGGATTCCGGATGGAAAATGAATTGAATTCATTCATAAATATCATTAAAAACTGTGTCATGCTGGACCAATGAAAATTGAGAAATACGTGTCGAATAATTTTGCAATTAGAAACATGAAATGAATGATTCAAGAGGTAGTACAAACGTATGAAAATTGTCAAAGGAGGAAAGTTACAACGACACGAACTAAAGAAAAGGCGCTGGAAATGCCCGAAGCAGCTTTATTCGAATTAATATTTGAAGATTTTTGTTGCCCATTAAAGCAAACTCAGTATGAAATGAAATATATAATTGGTATCATTGATAGTTATAGAAAATATGTTGCACTTCAAGACGTAAAATTCCAGGATGAGAAAACCGTTATTACAAATCTAAGAAATAATTGGATTTTAAAATATGGAGCACCTAGATTTTTACATTGTGGCAAGGGTAAAGTATTTGAGAGTAAATCTATTAATAATTAAATCAAAGAGCACAACATCAAAATAATATTCTCAAGCCCGTATCATCATTCGGCAAACGGTCTAATTGAAAGAAAATTCAGAACTATTAGAGACTCTATCCATATCACCCTAAAAGATCTAGATCACAAGAATTGGGTAGAGTTATTACCAGAAATCGAATTTATGTTGAATTCCACATTTCAGAAAACGATTAGATAAACGCCATGCAAAAGATTTTTGGAAAAGAATTTACAAAGAACGGTCAACGAATATGTCAATTGAAAATAAAGGTTTTGATGGAATAACACAAAGAACATTGAAAGTATGAGACATGGTGTAAATGAAGAGAAACGATAACAATGAAGAAGATGACAGTTATACTATGAAATAAAACAAATCCACGAGAGGAGCTATGAAGTCGAATAAGAAAATGGAAGGAGATTTATATGAAATATAGAGTGGCTAAAGCCTTTTAAAAAGGGGGATTAAAAATAAACATTTCCCGGAAACCAAACCTCGGAGCCCACCAAAGCAGAGAAGTAAATCAAGAAAAACCTAAATCAACCAATAAAAAGTATTTTAGCAATATGTTTTCCGATCATTCCAACCAAATATCCACTCCGCCAGAGAAGTAATTTATCTCAATAATTAATTTAGTAATATATTTTCCAATCATAAAACCAACTAAACTACTAACTAAACCGATAAAAAGTATTTTAGCAATATGTTTTCCAAGCATAATACCGAAACCGAGCATAAAACTAGAGTAGCAGGAAATTGCACTTGTAAGTCAGGAGTTCGTCACTATCTACTCAGGTTTCACTATTTTACTCTTTATCTTTATTCTTCGATATCTTAGATGATACCCAAACGTTTTGAAGTTAGTATTCTTCTAGAATCTTAAAGAATACGAGATCTCAAATAACAATTCCTTTTCAATTGCATTAAACCCTTTGAAACGAAGGCACTGCATTCAGTTTATTCGCCACATATATTTCTGCTATTTTTACAGCTGCTGTTTTAATCAACCGGGCTATTATAAAGCTAGCCTCTGATGATGAACGTTGATCAAAGGTACCTATAAAACTGCTGTTCAATCTTTTCCTTCTGACAATTTTTCCAAATTTACAAAATATTCCTGTGGTTTGGAAGAAAGATGTGGTTTCATTACTCTTTATCTTCTATTTGTATAAAACCGTAATTGAGGAATTTTATTTATATGTTCTCGTATTTTTATCGACTGTCATTTGAAAGGTGAAAAAACTGTGATTAAAAATCTTAAATTAATAACGCTAATTATTACCGGGAAAATATGAAAATTTCAGTATTTACTCCGATAATTTCATTTTTACCCAATTTGGGGTAATTTACCGCGGTTCCCGGACCACTGTTCTAGATCAATCAAATTAGTTAGTATTTAGAATATATTTTTGTTTAGAATATTTATGTTGTTTAGATCATAGATTATCAAACTTATTTCTTTTACCGCCCCCTTTGAAAATCAATTATTTTTCACCGTCCCCATTTTTTATACACTCCATAAACTTAAAAACCACAATTTCATTACTTTAGTTCATTTAGTTATAGTATGCTATATTAGTCGGTTCTGGTGTTTAAACTTGCTTTCTAAACTAGAGATTTTTACCAGTGAGAGCAATTAAAATGAAACTTTATAATATTAATAACATACACTTGATTCAGTTCATTAAAAACTCCTATAATAAAATGAAAAAATCAATAAAGTTATAATATAGGGACATACATACTTACCAGTGTCTGCATGTAATTTTTTCAACTGAATAAAAACTGATATTATAGGAAGGAAGGAATTAGAAGAAAATTCTTTTTTACGTAAAAACATAATACATAGTAAATGATGCATGCAAACTTTCAAAATGTTGAAATGTTCAGTTCAATAAAATCTCTATATAAAACTATTTTAGTAACTTTTTAGACAAGTTTTTTTTTAAATTAAAGCCGAAAATGTTTGAAAAAAATACCAATAACTCTACTTTGAGTTGTGGAGAAAATTAAGAAATAATTTCGTAAGATTTTTCATGAAATTCAATCAATTTAATATTTTTACAACTTTTCAGATATTTCAAAAATATCCATCGAAACTCTAGGTTTTTGAGTTTTTACCTCATTTGCAATTTACCAGGAGCAGTGGAACCAGAACCTTCAAATGAGGAGTTTAAAAAATACGGAAAACATAAGTTTTCTAATAACTTAAGTTTAAAAAAAAATTTTTATAAAGTATAAAAAATCCAAATCATACCAATAATAATACCAATGAAAATGAGGAAGGTTTTTATAAATTTGGGAAATTAACAGAAATTTCCAAAGCCTCATAAATTCAATAAATATCAAAAATTTGGATTTGTCAAAAGGTAAAAAAGATGGCACCCAAAACAAATTTCCAAGGAACAAAGGAATAGTTTATTCGAATATAGAAACTTTTTAATAAAAAATTTTAGTTTTCAATTAATCGGACTTACATTTATTCGAAAATAATTCCATTAATTTATATGAATTGGCATAAATTCCTAAAAAAAACCTAAAGAAACTAATTAAAACTAAATTTATAATAAATGATGATTAAAAGTATTATTTAAGACCTTGAATAATGATCTCATAAATATACGAGATCACAATCCAAGCTCTAAAATATACTTTATTAAATTATTTACCTGTCAGTCATTTTAAAATGGCTAATTCATAAACTTAACCATAATTGTAATTGGTTGTTCATTAAAACTTCTATTATAGAAGTTTTTAATGAATTGAATCAGAAAGTGTATTAATCAAATTAAAAGAAACAATATAGATAGGTAATCAGTTTTAGTTTTTAAACTAATCTAATGAGATGGATGGATTTGATGATTTTAACCAAGTTTGTTGATGTCAGGTTCGATTTTACTCAAAAACTGTCATAAGTCGCCGCGTTTGGTAACTTACAAATGATTTTTCTTTTTAGTAAGCAGCGTTGTCACAGCGGTAAATCCACGTTCACATAAATATGACGATGGAAATGCTATTAAAAGTCGTTGAACTATCAACCACAATCGAGAGTACAACTGCGAAATTGACTTTTGTAGCCAAAATTGTTGGTACCCATTTTTGAATTTGATTTTTATTTCCTCGTTCGTTGTCAACTCTATAAGTTCTTCTTCCAGCTGGGGTGATATTGCAATGTTGACATTCGAAACAGGATCTAACACCCAGTTTGATATTTCCAATTTCAAAATGTCTTGGAATCTTTCAATAAAATCACTGTGAAGATTTTCGAAATGTTTGTAGTATACGAGCAAGTTACGAGCAGGATACTGATAAATTGGGAAAATTATGGAACTCACGCCTGCCAATATTCTTCTTATGTAAGAGCAGCTTGGCTACGAAGGCAGCAAAGTAGTAGGATGTGAGCCCGTCAGATACAACCCCCACTTGGCTTACGTAATTATTAAATAACATTTGACCTCTGTCCACGCTTTTGCTACCTGGAGATTGACCTCTGTCCACTAGTTGCTACCTAGTAATTGACCTTTGGTCAATGACCTCATGATTATGTCACTTGACCACTGGTCACTACCCTTACGCTTATTATGTCACTGGTCAGTCACGTACTTATTACCTAACCCACTGGTAACTACCTGGAGACTTGTTAACTAACTGTTATTATGTCATATAGTTGTGGACCAACACACCTACCACACATTTCTAGAACATTCCACACACCTACCTTCTAGAACCTTCCACACACCTATCTTCTAGAATCTTCGATTCTTAAACATTTCACACACACACACACCAACCAACGATCACTGATCCGCACTGATCCGCACCGATCCGGACCCATCCGTACTCAGCAGCGCCCATCAGCTCCCATCACCGCCTACAGCTACGTCTACGACTAAGTTGTAGACTTACCAAAATCACTCACTAGTACTATTCAAAATTTTATTAAATATAACAAGTTTGTTTCACAGTGAAAAGAATATGCTCAACATGAAGCATGCAATTCATACTGCAATCGTAGTAGAGAAGGATGAATTCAAATGTAAGTTATCAAATATTTGATCAATCAGTCTCTTCTGCAATCGGCGTCTTCTGAATTTTCTTTTGCTTGATCTGATATGATGATTCATCGGCGTCGTCATCCGGCATTGCAAATATAAATTATGCAGTAATAAATACTACGAACTAAGCTCTGATTTGATTTTCTAAGTTTTCTAAATTTAATTACGACTTTTACAAAGGCAAAGGTCAGGTTAATAATATTGAATTTAAAGATAAATTACTATGTAGTCTGAATCACTTCAAACAAAAAAAATAATTCTGATCTCAATGAAAAAGTTTAAGTTAGTTTAAATATCCATTATTTTAAATTAATTGCAGAAGTCTGGTAGAATGCCGTGCACATGGTAATACCATATTTTAGCTGAGTGCAGGATATTGCTCATTACACATTCTTTAAGCAGACCTTCTGTTTGAAGTGGTTCAATGCCAAGTTTATAAATAAGATCATAAGTTGATGGAGGAATCGACCCTAATGCCCCAATAATACAAGTGTAAAGCTCTACCTGATAATCAGGTTTGGCTACCTGTAATTCACTCTGAAGCAAGCTATATTTCTCAATAATTGCCTTATCAGTCAACTCAAAATGTGAAACAGAATCCATTGGACACTTAATATCAATCATGAATATTCTTTTTCTTTCAGTATCAGTTATTATAAGATCGACGCGTTGTTTAGAATTCAGGACAAGAGAACAAGAATGGTCAACCATGACAATAAAATTAGGATTTTTTAGATTATTCGTTATTATCTTTATACAGTCATTGTGTCTCTCTAATGTCAGTATTTGGTGAATCTTACATGACTGTAAGGCATGAGACATAGCTTCATCCTCTTTCTCACAACGTCTACAAAGTCTAGAATCCCCTTTTCTATTAGGCTTTGCATTGATGTTAAGTGTATTAGTTCGCGCTCGATGTATAAAGTTCCATGCAAATTCGCCAAGTTTACTTTTAAAAATTGCTTTATTTATTTGAGGAGATAATTTTATAGCCGCTGCAATCATGTCGCTTTTATTACTCAGTTGCCACTTTTGCATATATGAGTCGTACAATGCAGAGTGAAATATCTTAGAAATTGCTTTTCGAAACTTAGTCGTAAGGATGAAAGTTCCATGACTCTTTGTTATCAGATATAAAAAGAACTTGCTCTTTAACAATATGAAAAGATACGGAAATTGAGTGTTCTCTTTTAAAATAAATTATTGAAGTACGTGCACGTTGAAATCTCGTTTTCTTTCCACCATGATTCAATATAGTTTCAGCACCATTAATCCAATCAAAACTTTGTTGTAATGTAGGTTCTTTGATTCCAAGACGAGGACCCGTTACAAACTTTAGAGAGTCAATATTAACTTTTCTCGAGTAATCGCAATTGGAAGTAAAGAGTCGAAAAAGTCGGAAAAAGTGCACAATTGTTTGAGTATGATATTCATCAAGCAAATCGACACACGAAGCTCCACCATTTTCATTTGAGTTGTATAAATAAACTGTCTCAGGATTGTGCGGCAAGTTTAAAATTCTTCTCAGATGGCCACGCAATTTACTTGAGTTATTGCCACAGGAATTAGTATTTCCTTGAGAAGCTGATAAAGCCATAGTTTTAATTTCACGTGTTCGGAATGCAAATGTTAGTCGAGAATGAATAAAAATCTTGCAGGCCTTGAGTTTTTGCCAACCAAATAAACCGGAATCTGCAAATTTTTTTGTGTCACTAACAACTTTATCAAGAATTGCATAGGGACTTTGATCATTGTCCTCGCCTACTGGAACACCAAGATATTGATAAAGTTATTTTGACAACAACTTTTTGATCTCCTTTTCATTTATCAAGATCTCACCAGTGATGTTAACTTTGGGAAGCTGCATGTAGCCACACTTCTCCGGTCGGTATTCAAATCCTATTTCTGTAGCAGCTTCAACAGCAACATCAACAAGTTTATGAAGGTTCTCGACATTGTTTGCAACAAGTGCAATGTCATCTGCATAAGCTAGAACTTGAACGGGCGAATCACCAATCATAAATGGTTCAATACATGATCTACTTATTGCTTCAAGAACAGGATAAATCGCAATCGAGAAAAGAATCATTGAAAGAGGACATCCTTGTTTAACTCCTTTTTTGATTGAAAGATTAGGTGTTACAATTGGGCCACAGCTGTAGAAAGATTGAGTGTCGGTGTAAAGTAATTTGACAATAGTAATAAATTCTTCGCTAACGCCAATAGTTTTCAGAACACTCCACAAGTAGTCATGAGTAACACTTCCAAATGCGTCCTTAATATCTAACCAAGCAATAGCTAATGGGGAATTCTTGCTATATTTTGAATGCTCAAGTGCAGAAGAAAGTATTGAATTGTGCTCGACACAACCTTCATGGACAGAGCCACCCTTTTGCCCAATATGCAAAATATCGTTACAAATCACCCATGATATTAGGCGTGTAGTTAAAATAGACGCAAAGACTTTATAAATAACATACAGCAGAGCTATTGGTCGCCAAGATGAAACTTTATCATAATTATCTGTCTTATCAGGTTTCGGAATTAGTATAGTCTTGAAAGTTTTCCAGCTAGTCGGAATGATTTTACTACTGATGATTTTATTAAACAGGAAACTTAACAAAATACCTTCAGGGTCAATAAGAGCAAGATCTTTGTATTGAATACCATCAATACCCGGTGAAGTGTTATCAGGTCTCTTTAATTCGTAAATAACTTCAAACGGTAAAATATCTACAAGATTGAGAACATTTGTCGTGCTTCGACAATCTTTAAGAATTTTATTCCATGAATTCGATAATTGGTCCTCGTGGCTAAATTGGTTCAGAATATCCTGAATTTCAGGCCTGACAGTGACTGGTAAGTCATTAATAATTTTATAAAAAGTTAATTTCATTTTAATTAAAAATTCTGATCTACTTTTATATTTACTTATTATATTTGAGTTTTGTTTACTTCCTAGGTATGGCTCGTGGGATTTAATTTCAGTGAGATTATTTAAATGAGGAATTTGTCGAATAATGCTTGCAACTATTTGGTTAACATCAGCATTTTCAAGACTAATAATTAATTCAAATACTTTATTTTTACGCTGTTGTAAGTCAAATTTAATTGTTTCTTTTGCTTTTGTTAAAATTTTCTCTTTATCTTTGTTATTGATCTCAGAAGCAATTGGAAGAACAGAGTTGATAATTCTTGCTATTTCTCTCAAATTAATGTTTTCAAAGGACATATCATGCGCATAGTTGTTGATGAAAGCACATATTAGAATTTTACTGAGCAAACCTGAACCACGAACATCATGTGGACATTTGCCTGCTCTAATGGCACAACCACGTGAGTTTCTTATTTCATTTATTTTAGTAACTAATACTTTACAAATAAATGTATAGTTTAGGCTGACATCAAGTGTTGTTGGATCCAGAAAGTAATGCTCGTTAGTGTCATAATCAATTACCATTAGTGTTTCCCGAGACTTTGGTGGAGCAAAAATGGCAAATACAACTTTCGCGTTTTGGAGGCACTTATAATTCAAATGTTCATTCAAATAATTAGTACAATCGTAAAGAATAGCAGTACATATTGTGAAACCCAAAAGAACGAAGTCTGTTGATAAACTTAAATTATTAAAATATTTTATTAAAATGCTGTCGGTAATCTTTCCATTTATTAGATTTAAATTTAATGAAATTTCAACACACTCTTTAGTGTTGATATCATCAAGTAGCTTATATATTTTATCATGTTGAAAATCCCGATCTAAAATCAATTTTTCCAAAAACACAATGAAAGCAGTGGCATGAAAAGTTGGATCATCTGAAATGAAGCAGCGGTGGAGAATACCATGATTTATTTGAAATTTTATTTTCATACTCAAGAAAAAACTATTTAAATAATCCGTAAAGTTTCCTCCTATTTCGGTTAGTCTATCAAAAATATCAGTCTTTCGAAAATCGAAAATATTACAAGTCATACGACGGGTCGAATAGAGAAGTAAACACCAATAATTTTCATTGGGAATTATGCTAATGACATGTTGAACGTCTTTGAACTGCTGAAAGTTGACGTTCTCAATGATATAATTATTATTTTGGGCTATTAAATTGATAGTTAGATCCGGGGAAAGAACAAGTATATTAGTATTGCTTTTAAACCATTTACTTAAGAGGAACGACACACATGACTTTTCAAATTTTGGTTTAATATTAATACTGTTATTGATGTTTCGTTTTTGTTTTTCAAGAGTAAGCGCAATTGCTTTTTTAAAATTGATTCCCATCAAATTATTTTAGGAAGGCCCCACCGATAACTTGGGAAACTTTGTTTGAGCCAAAAATTTGAAAATCATGCACCTCTCGTCTTATCCTATCAATAAAATTGTTAGGAAAAGTGTCCAAACCTTGACTTATAAGAATTGCATAAGCACAAATAAAAGGACCGCAATCAAAACTGTTCTCTTGATATTTAAGATTTTGGAAAGGGTGACAAGATGAAGCCAGTTGAAGTTTGAAAATCTTATTTAAAGCAATGTTAATCTTAAGAGTAGCTTGTTTATTTTTAAACAGATTTCTATTTGCAAATATTGGGTCAATAAAATATGACTCAAGCAACGATTTGCTGTACACAAATAAAATCCAATGGGCATTGTTTATATTTAGCGGACAAAGAATAACCTCAGCTTTAAATACTGCATCTGGAATTGAGATAATATTTTCTTTAATGTCTGAAGATAGAATACTAATAATAAAGCACGGTAAATGTGCAAATGTAGGATTACTGATATGCCGTTCAAGGTATTGGTCAATGTCATCGTCGGTAAACCACACTTTTGGATCACGAAGTTTAGTATATTTTAATTTAGTGCATTCTGCATCAGTCTCTTCAGAGATTGTGGCAGATTCTAAGACTGATGCTGGCACGTACCTTCACTTGGACATTGCCTTTGACACTTTTAGATTTTGTCTAGTCATCATTGTTTTATTTTCTGTAATTTTTAATTCCAAAGAAGATACAGCTTCCTCGTCAATATCAACAGGTAAAACTACTTTTTTGTCGTTATTTGTTACGTTAGAACTACTTCCTTTATTAAAGTTATCAATTTTATCGGTGAGTTAACATGTTCTTCATAAGTTATCAAATTTTCAAGAGATTCAATGAGATCAAAAATAATCAAGCTCATTTCCTTAGTACAGTTTTTCCGACATTTCATTGATATCTGAAAGTCGTCTCTATTTTTAAGTAGAAATTTTTTCTTATCTCTAATAACAAAATACAATAATCTTTTTGCCGTAACTGTGACATTATCGTCTTTTTTCAGGACGAAAATCATTGATGCAAGTAAGGAGCGAGTCTATCATACTCAATCGGTTAGTTTTTTCCGAAATTGTTTTATTAAATAAATTAAATAAATTATTTATTCTTTTAATTGTAAGTGGTGAAATTATATTTTTTAACTTATCAATTTTGCCATTAAGTAACCACTTTTTATATTTAATTAGTTTTTCTTGACAACTAAATTTAAAATAGAAAGTAGAAGGAATTTGATCAATTAATTCAGACCCCCATATTTCAATAGTATCAATTATCAACGAATTGCATTTTTCACTATCAATAATAGAATGTAATAGTAAAACATTACGGAAATAATTTAAAACATAAGTACCATATGTTATGTTACTAAAATATTTTATATTACCCTTTAAGTTTAAATAATTTAGGTGGAAAATTATTTCAACAATTTTATTTGAAGAAGCAGGTAATGAAATAAGCCTCTCAAGTTTTATATCGTCTTTAGATATCTTAAATAAGTCGAATAATCCAAAATTAAACATAACGTCAGAAGCATTGCTTAAATCGGGTTCTATTTTATTTTATTTTTGATTTGTAATGAATTTACCACCAGAAAATGAAATATCTTTTGAAAATTCTTTATTTACCTTTAAGTGATTAATTAAACTACTTATCTTATCAGAATTTTTGTGCATGCCTTCAGTAAAGAACATCTCTTTAATCTCTGGAAAATCAAAATAAAGTTTATCAAGCTGGGATCTTGTTAAATTAGATGACCCAATATTAAAAGATTCATTATCAGTATCTTCAGAAGTTAAAAGATCCTTCATAATAAAGTCACCATCAGCATATTTTAAGTCAGATTTTACAAGAAAGTATGGTAATTTTTTGGAAATTTTAAATTATCCAAAGTTTTATTAATGACAGCTCTTTTATGCAGTTCGTTTTTAATAGAAACTGTTTCGGCTAATTTATGTGAAAATACAAATAAAAATTTCTTTATTGCTAATGGAGCTTTAATCAGCTTGGAACAATAATTATCAGTATTAATAAGGTTACAAATAATGGTTTTATTTTTATTTTGAAAATTTGTTGATTTTGTAATTATCTTTTTAGTAGCATCTGTTTTTTATTTTCACTTAACTTGATTGAAATACAGAGATTGCCATTTCTATAGAATAAACTATCACAATCTTTTATCTTAAAATTAAGTTTGGATTTATTAATCAAGGAAAGTTCATAATTAATAAGTTCAAACTTGGTCTTAGAATTTTTCTTTTTCAATAAACTTATGAAGCATGGATAATTATTAATAATATTACGACGCTCATTTTTATTTAAAATACGTGAAAGGTAATTGCAGTTAAATCTTTTCATATTTAAAGCATCCTTAGTTTTAGTAACTTTAAAATTTTTAAGCTGTGTATTAATAGAATTTAAAGGATTATTTTCTGCATTTTCTGAAACAAGATTATAATTAGATGAGATATTTAAGTCATCATTATTATCAACATTAATTTTATTTAGTATATTTAAATTACAATTATTATCATTAAAATCAGAATTACTTAATTTATTCAAAACAATATCAAACTTACTATTCATTCGCAAAACGTGCTCTTCAAGTTCCATTAGCTTCACCGAAAGCGGCAATATTTTGTTTGAAAGTGCTTCCTTATCACATTCGTCGAACGATTTTTCAGGATCCATTGCATTCGTTGAAGGTGGCAATTGATTATCACGAGTCGATTTCTTTGATACTAAATCCAACGATAAATCTGGATGAATTGGCTCCAGGTCATAATACGAATATTATTAATAATATTAGGTCAACTACTAGATAGCAACTAGTGGACAGAGGTCAATCTCCAGATAGCAAAAGCGTGGACAGAGGTCAAATGTTATGTAATAATTACGTAAGTCAAGGGGGGTTGTATCTGACGGGCTCACATCCTACTACTCAGCAACGACATTTTTTGTTTTTATTAGGTTCAAGTCATTGCCTTGAAGTTGTAGATTCATATCATTAAGCAATGTATAAAGGTCTGTCAGGTATGCGATATCATTCTTTGATGTGATGAGGTTTTCGAACAATTCTGTCTCTTTTTTTTCCAAGAACTATATGACAGAGTCAAACAGATTGTAAGAACGAGTTAGACAATCTCCTTTTGATAGACAACGCGCCGATGTGAAAGATCAATCTGTTGAAATCTTCATCATTAGCAACACAAAGCTGATTAAATAATCTGTCATTTAAAGAGTTGTTGCAATGATTGAAACAGTCGATGTATAACGCAATGTACAGCAAGCACAAAGGGAATTTTGTTTTTTATTTACGATATGAAGCCTTTTTGACACCCCGTCATAGCTGGAGCACCATCTGTAGCAGGTGATATAATATTCTTCAATGGAATTCCTTTTTCATCACAAAATGTTTTCAGTGTTTTAAATAAGGTTTCTCCTTTTGTGTTTGTCTAAATTTCTAGCAAATAAAAGTTCATGACATTTTTTCATCTTTAATAAACCTCACGTAAGACAACAACAATGCTTTATTAGTTGGTAAATTGGACTCATCCAACAGAACTGAAAATTGACTAGTCTTCAGATGAATGCACAATGACTCTTCAATGTTTTCAGCCCTTTTATCAATTCTTCTTTGCAAAGAACTATTGCTCAAAGAAATTTTTCGAATTATATCTGCCACCGGTTGATGGAGCACAGTAGTTATAACCTTTTTTATCGCCGGCAAAATTAACGTTTCTCCGATGGTGTGTTGTTTACTTGTTTGAGCAATTAACAGAGAGATATTGTATGAAGTTCGAAGTACGTCATTGACTTGCTTAGCAGCCATCGAAAAATGTTTCAATACACTTTGCTTAAAATTATGCTGCTTTTCCAGATCTTGAAAGCAGGCTACATTTTTGTCCTTTTTATCTAGATGCATTTTATTCCAATGATGTTGAAGTCTGGAAGGCTTCATCGCTTCGTTTGAAAATGTTTTTTGAACAAAGAAGACACAAAGGCAAAGATAGGTTTATCGAATTTTCTATGAATCCATATTTAATATATTCTGCACTGTATTGCTGTTTCTTCTTTTTTGCTTCCGACATAGCTTTGTGTTCAAAAATATGTAAATAACGTGTTGAACTTAAATACTTGTTTAAAGATAGTGCGTGAAACCACTAATGAAAATATAAGAAAAATTACGAGCTTTTATATAGGATTTAAATACAGCAAGTACCGACAGGAATAAGACAAACACGCACAAACTCGTTTATCTCTTTTGACGCTCAAGCTAGAACAAGTATTGATGAACCAGCTGATTGCTACCGGATTACTTCAATAGCGTTATTTAACAGAAACTTATTACAACTTGATTGCGTACGGCGTGCGGGCTATCCTACGAAATTTATGTTAAGTATTTTAAGTTTTTATACCATTATACAGGGTAGAAATATAAACTAATTATTCGTTATTGTGTAGTAGGTAGGTTTTAATTTTAGTGAAATTTAAAATATAAAGTAGATGAAATTACAAATCTACCATCGCCCTCTTAACTCACGACAACACCCCCCACCTTATTTTTTTCTGGGCCATTTAAAGTCATCCTCTAGGTCTCAAACACCCACAAAGGGGCGTTATCGCCCACTTTGGAAAAGACTGGTTTAGATCGACTAAATACTTGTTTTTACATGTGTTGTATGTATGTATTGGATTCCTTGTTTGTATTTATGCGCGCGTGTGTGTGTCGGGCGAAGTGACTTACAAATGCTTTCGTCTTAACTATTATGTTTCTATTCTCGAGAAAGTACCTACCTCAATTTTTGCGTCTCCTGCGACATAAGTAACTGTACATTCGAACAGTGAAATAAAATTTAATTGTTTAATTTGTTTAAGCAACGATTTAATTAAAAAAACGGCAATAAAACAGGATTCGTACGAAATATTTCGACAATTTAACTATCATCTTCAGGCACGAAAACCAACTCATTATTATGGATAATTTATATTTATTTAAACAAATTATTTTTTTATTAATTAAATATTCTAATTAAATTAAACATTTTAACTAAACATTCCAATAAATAAACTTTTAGAAATTTTAAAAAATTTTTATAAATATTAAATGTTTTAACAATATTCAAATAAAACATTACAATAATCGTTTGATCGGGAAGCAGTCTGGTCCGAATCAGGATTCATTAATTTATTCAGTCCTTCATCATTGCTGATAGCAGATTGTCAATCTCGAGGAATAATACGACCTTTCTTATTATCTCTTGCAGTATCAACAGCCAATTCAAATAAATCAGCACCTAAGTATTCCAAAACTGCCGCCAAACAAACCGTTGCTCCAGCTCCAACACATTCAGTAAAATTTACCTTTCGAAACGTCTTGTGAATCCGACAAACAGGAAAATGAAGATCAGCTCTTGAGCTAGGAATTCTGCTTGGAGATTTATTGGTTTTTCCAGCTTTACTTTTCGTAGACATCTTAAATGACGTTGATTCTTGCACTGAAATCAAGGATTTGATAGAACAAGCCCGAGAAGCCATTACTAATGCGTTCCTGAACACCTCATCATTTGATTGGAAGATAGGATACCATAATTCGATTTAATTATTTTCACAAAACTCCATCAAAGTCAACAATTGCATAATTTTAAAAACATTTTGCACTGATGATGTTTTCGTTGATACATTTTCATTTGAAGAGTAAAAATTAGAAATGAGCATGAGCAGAAATTTTGACATAATTTCCGATTCCGTTTCTGTAAGCGATGACAATATTTGAACCGGAAAAGAACTTTGGAACTATTTAACGCGGCACTGAATAATTCACAATATGCATAAAATAAACCATTTTCAGATAATTCAAGGTTTTCACCACATAAAATTTGAACAGTACTCAATACCAATTTCATCGTCTTCATCAAAGCCATTGAATTTCTTAATTGAACTCAATCTTTTTCCAGCTTTACCACTTGTTCTGTAGCAGAGCAAATGTACCTACTATGATAATTCGCCATTTAATTTACTTCGATGAATTGCATCTTGAATTCATTTAATATATGGAGATTTAATACCATTTCCTGTGATAGGCTTTATAATACGATCCGATTGCATTTCAAACGTTTTACGAATACGTTTCTCTTTACTATTATTAATATCGGAATTAACAGATTCAATCACATTTTCATTTTCCATATTAAAGTTAAAATTCAAACAATTCACAAAGTATATTTTTTAAAGTTACCAAAATACAATTGCCATATGCCATAATGTTTTCTAATGTTACCCAACTACAATTTGCAAATATATTTAAACAAAACTTTTTATTATATCAACTAAATTAAATATCACATAAAATAAATCTTTTTAAATTAAAACCCACATTATTAGAAACCGGGGCTAAATTATTTTTTTTATTTAATTTTAGAGAATTTTAATTGTAAGATCCTCTAACATTTATTTTAATTTACTTTACCAAAATTTAATTTATATGGCGCATATCCAATAATGAAACAATTTTAAAAAAATTTAATTTTTAAATTGGCAAATTGCAAATAATATTAAAATTTTTAAAAAATGTTTAAGCAATAAAGAAATATCTATTTGTTACATACTCAAACTATTTAAAAACATTCAAGACATTCGTATTTATAGCACTTTGCACATTAATCTTTGGATCCAATGACCTTATCAACCATGACTCACATATCACACGTTCCCAATAATCATTAAAACTTTTCAACAAAACTTTAAAGTCAAACATTCCGATTTCTTTTTTACAGCCTTTATTGTGCTCATTAATATTGGTCGAAAACGCACTAGAACTCGAGTATAGGGATGACGGGAAGTTTCTCCAATGTATGTGGCATTACACACATTGCATGTAAATTGGTAAACGAGATCATAACACAATCTAGCCGGAGATTTTGATTTATTAATAAACATATTGCGTACCTTACACGAATCAGAAACGATATTATACTCTAAATTTCCCATCTGTTCACTTAACTTACTTTTATAATTTGTAAAACCTTCTAAGTACGGCAGTACTAACACAAATTTAGGGTCATTCTTATTATATATATTTTTACAATTATTTAGATCAACACTAAATTCACATTCATTTGTCGAATTACACTTAGACTTTCCAAACATGGATCCTTATGATTTTAAATCAATTTATCAACAGTCTCTTTTATCATCAATAATAAAAATGATTTCGAATACCAATTCTTTATCTACCACTTAACCAATTTAAACATTTTTATTGAATTAGCGAAAGCAGAATATAAAAACCATTGATAAATAAATGTTTTTCTACTTTTAGGAAAATGTTAATATTTATTTTTAATAAATATTTTTCTAGTAAAATTGACATTTTAATGCAAAATCACGAATTCATATAGCATAGGTTGAGTCGGGTTATTCAAATATTATATGAAATCTGTTTCATTACGTGAGCACTTCAAAAGAAAAAAAGTAAATTTTTGAAAAAGATCAAAGCTATTCATTCTGAACACGAATTTATTCGAGAACAAAACTCATTTCATATAGCATTTCATTCAATTATGTTGATAGTGAGTTTTTTTCAATATATATTTATTTATTCTCTATTGTTGAAATTTTATTTTCAGGTCGTTTTCTTGTTTCTTCTTTTGGACTGCTATGAAAGTAAAAATTACTTTGAACACTGCAAAAAAGCGTGCGATGATGAGTGCCAGTGTGACAATCGTCAAATTACATACGATTGCAGAGTAAAATGCTATAACTTATTTATGGGACACGAAAGAGTTTGTAAAAAGAAAGATTACGAATGTGGAATGTATTTCCATCATACAAGATTATCTTGTACCAATCTTAATTGCAAAGAGAATTGCTTTTCTGATTGCGTTTGTACAAGTAACGACAATTATTGGGTATGCTGGGTCAAATGCTACTGGCGTTATTGGTATCATAGATATATTACTTGCTTTGGATCTGATGACTATCATTGCTATGTGGGAAGTCTAAGAATATGGAATCATTGCTATGCCTAAATAAATTTAAAAAATAAATAAAATACTATGTTAAAATTAAAACATATTTTATTTATTTATTTTTTTGATCATTGACAGATTTATAAATATTAATTCAAATGAAATCATTTAAAAACTAGAAATGGAATTTGGAATTTAATTTAAACTCGTCCCTCAAACATTCATTATCGTTAATATTTTAATATTTATCTAAATTTTTTAAAATTTTTAAAAATTATTATTTAGAAAAGTAATTCTGTGTTAATGAAACTGAAGTTAGAAAAATTTCATTAAAAATCTGACTCTTGTTTTGACTCATCCTATAAATTTTTTGGATAAATCAAGTTCTTCAATTAAATAAAGTCACATTTTAAAAAAAAACTAAAATTACGGGTGGAGTTAAGTCCGAATTGGTCAGCTTACATTTAACAAACTTTTTAGAACTAATGACGATGATTTTGATTGATTCGGCAGGGCCCTTACCATAATTAAATGCGGAAAATATACACACACATATATAAATAAATATATTGAATTATTAGATTTTGTTTATAGCTAAAACTTTGGCTTTTGTGTGTATGTATGTTATTTATTTATAAAACCTATCCTCTGATTTATTAAATCTACATGACCTACTTTTTTTTAAATAGGCTTAGTAGGAGAATTTTTAAAAAAGAGTCATCAATATATGATTTGTGTGTGTTTGTGAGCTACTTATTTAGTTATTAAAACTATGTAGAATGTGTATGAGACTATGGCCTATTATATATTAAATTTTTCTGATATGACAATGTTTCGAAAATGAGTGATCATTATATAACATTTTCGTGACCTACATAAAATTTATATGGCAACCAACAAAACATTTTTGTGAGCAACGGATTTTTCATGTTTTTTACTGAAATTATTATGGTTTTCATAAAACATTTACTTAGGTCACAAAACTTTTATATAATGATCACTCATTTTCGAAACATTGTCATACCAGGAAACTTTAAAAAATAAGTGACAGACGCGTAAATATTCAGTATAGTTTTAATAAATAAATATTCCACAGACATGCAAATTATATATATATATATATATATATATATATTGATGGCTCATTTTCAAAAAATTGTTCTACCAAAACACTTTAAAAAAAGTGGATGATTTAGATATAATAAATCAGTAGGTTATATAGATTTTTCAAATAAATAACATACATTATTTGATACCCTTTCATCTACAATTGTACCAGTAAAAACAGATCTCGTCAAAGGTAAAGTAATAAAGTTTTCATTGCCCTAACTAAAGAGTCATTAACTAATATATATCATAAAAGTAAAGAAATTTTCATTACTAATTAGAATACAAGAAAAATTCCAATTGGGGAATTGATTTATTCCATACTTGACGATATGTTGTAAGTCATATTTCCCGTAAATTTTGAAAAACTACAGGTAATAAAGCTTTGACTCCTCTAGTAACAACCTTTACAGGTAGGACCAATATATTTTCCTGTAAAATGGTCGTAGTCTGTAACCTTATCTACTATCTCTTATCTTTAATCTTTTGGTAATGTATATAGTGTGGGGCCAAAACACAATTTTGTTTAAATGAATCGGTAACAGCATGCAAATACAGCACGTAGATTTAAAATCAGACCCCTAAAACACCAATTAACCATGCAAAAATATGAGAAAGAAATAATTAAAATATAAAATTAAAGACATGTAAATAAATAAAAATATTAACAGAACGCAACAAGATCCGCACGAAACAAACACAGAAATAACACGAAAACACAAAAATTTGACCGAAAATTGACAATTTACTTAAAGAAATAAAAGTTCATTCAAGTTAGAACTAAAATTAAATAAATTGAATTAGAAATAATTCAATTATTTGTTAAAAGAATAAATTGTCAAAATAAATCAAAAATTAAGAAATGAAAGTTAGAAAATACAAAGAAATTCCCAAGGTCAAACTTTGTTTTACTACATCAAATTTAACACGCAAGGTTAGGGTCACAGAATAGGTATATATACCGATTCATTTTCACATAACTTTAACCTTAAAAAACAAAAAAAATCATTCGATTTATCAGTTAAGCCAGCTTGTAACGGACGAATCATTTCTTAAAGCAATTTTGTGAAAACTCGACAACGATACTATTTAACTACTGAACCAGACAAATTTGTTTGATTAAGGTAAGCAAGAATGACTTGCTGATAAATGTGAATTAGATGAAAGAGATGTCAAAAATGATATTATTACTGATTAAATAAATATATATACGAATGAACTTATTTATCATATCGAAATTTTTCCGGCCCACAGTCACACACCGACAAGCTATTAAAATATTACATAAAGATTCGAGCAGTGTAAGTGCGGTGTAAGTCCGCCAACAGCTCGTGCCCGTGAGAGATCTCGCCGTGGGTAACGACGAACTCGAACGTCAATTCATTCACTTCCATAGGGGCAGAAAGGAGATCGGGAGGTAATCTTTTGGTTGCCTACCTTTTGACCTACTCCCGAAAAATCGACCTAAAATCTCATTACTCAACGGCTAAAATATTAACTCATAGTAGTCCAGTGGACACTCTTAAAATCTAATATCAACATAAAATGTCCTAAGATCAATTTGAGGTTAAAGGGAACGGGACTTGCGGAAATCGATGCATCAAAACCTCAAATAATCAATCATTATTAATTTTGGTAAAATAAATATAAACTATTAATAAACTTATTGATGATTCAACCATTTGGAACTAAAGCTAAACTAAAGGTCCCCAAAATCGTCACTTATCCAGAGCATTACTACAAAATCCCAGTATAACTCTTTAACTAATTAAATAATATGACGAGAACCGAGCGAAAATCTATAAACATTCTAGAAATGAGGCCAAAATTTAAGACAATAAATATGATGGATCGATAATAGAGTAAATAAAATGGCAGAACTAAATTAATCCCTATATAAAACATTATTAATGATGGAATACGACCATGAAACCCAAAAACCTCGACCCAAAATACCACCAATTATGATAAAAAGAGTAAACTCAATCCAATAAACCCGAATGTGATCGGCAGATAACCCTTCAACCTCCTAGAAACTATTAAGGTGGAAAAATAGGAATCATAATTACCTTGAGAAATGCCACGGCTAGTATTTTCTGACAAAAATCCTGCCTAAATGTTCAATTCTCGCTCTCAGACGACGTCTAGCAAAAGCTCCATCAAAATAGTTCACCTTAGACGAACGGCAATTCGTTTTCTTGAAGGCTAAAAACTGATCAAATTGTTGATTCCAGAAAAAAACGAAATTATTAGAATTCCCCACGATAAATCAACTCAGAAACAAAACACGTCGACCATTCTAGAAAGTTGGTAGACAATAATCAATTTTTGGATAGGAAAATTTGACTATTACCTGTTTGTGTGTTGAAAATTCCGTCCCTTCTTCGATCGATAGTAGAGTTAAAACAGACGAAAATATTCTTAACCAATCATATTTAAGCGACGGAATTATTATGATCCACGTGGCAGTACACACTCACTGACGCCACGAGTATATATAGTCAATGGAGCTATATACATTCGAATAGTTTATTGAAAATTTACAATGGCAACAACTTCGTCTAGTGAATTTATTCGAACGAAAGCGAGGGAAAATGCTCTGATCGAGGATCAGGACCGACAAATGCCTGAAGCGCACAACCTTCGAACCCATGCAACTATTGGTCATGGTCGAAGCCACATTCCTGCAGACAATTATATGCCAAGTAGGACTATCCCAGCTACGTTTTGATACTCAATAAAACTTATAATACAATCGTTGTATTACTGTTTTTTGGAGTTCGTGCAATTAAAATTACGACTTAACGATTCAAGGTTCTCCTAGACCGAAATTAACTAATCACCAAATCTCTAAACAACTAAAGTTACCAACGAGTTGTAAGAAATCTCTCTAGTCACGTCGCTCCCACCAGATAAATTAATCGTGTACCTCGTTATCCCATGACGGTCATTCTTTGCTCAACGCAAGAATCTAGAATAAGAGTGAACCGCTTAGTAATGCGGAGAAAATACGTTGACGTAATCCCCAACTATCCAACAATTTCCTCAGATATGCATGAATTTTTCTGAAATTTAAATTTTCAATTAGATATGTCACGTAACTATTGTATATTTTAAATTAATTTATCTTGTTGATTTAAATGATATAGGACATAAATCCTCTTTTGAGGTAGTTTTGATTATTTACTATGATCTAACCTTACTTTGTTATTAGGGTGTTCAGCCTTAGCATTAGGCAACAGAATATTACTAATACGACTCTTGATGCATTAGAATTATTTGATTTCATTTCGTTTTGCTACAAATAGACTACTAGAATTAGCGAACTTTTCTATTCTAATAATTAGAAGATCAATATTAAATTACCATTATGATGACCCTATTAAGAATTTTAAGTCATTATCACCTAAGTATAATTTTTGAAAATGAATATATTTAATTTAAATAAATGTTGTGGTTAAACATAAACGATTAGTTTTTTGTAAAATAAATCGGATTTGCATAAATCTGAGTTTGATTTAAGAATTTGGCTAAAATTATTCTAAAACTCCCATTATAAGTTTATATTAATTATCGTCAGGAAAGCAATCGATTTAGACTGATAACCATTAATATCGTTATTAACAGGCACCAATACCAGTGATTGGGAAGACGTAGATCGTACTACACTAACAGTACCGACCAGATTTGCCGGAAGAGATAGGCAGGCATTATGGGACCGGGGATATACCATATCAACTTATGGTACCCCCGAGTGGCTGAACAGGAATAATAATAGATCAACAACCTACGTCGAGCTCCCTAGCGTCCTCATTAAGAGGGAGCCGGGCTGAAACCCTGCTCAAGAAATTCGACAGAAAGCAGAAGGTGAACTGCACCGATTGGAACAATTAGAATGGCGATACCGATTCTTAGTGAAACGGCAGAAGGAACACCTCGTCAGGATCAACAGGGACATTGCAAGTGGGCGGATTCTCAGTTCGGGCGGGCACCTGCCCTCTTACGGAATCGCTTACAATCATCGAGATTCGGCGTTGTTGGAGAGTGACGCGCCCGTACACTTAGTGATCCCAACAGCCTTCTCCAACCAGATATTCGAGATATTCTGGAGGATCGGCGCGTCGAAGAACATGCCTATTCGCGGAGGCGCTTATCTGACAATTGACCGCGTCAAAATTAACTAATCTTTGAATTACGAGTTATATTTTCTAATAAATTAGATGTAGTAGAAAATTTTTCTCTTTTTATTAATCTAAACTATAAAGTTAAGGCGAATAACGAACATGCTTCCGGAAATAACGACGACAACGGGGTGGGAACCGAAATTTTCGTTTATTTTTTTTCGAATTAATTCTCTGCAATATACCCTATATATGATTTGTTATTAAGGTAAAACAATGGATGATGCTATGAAGAAAATCGGCAAAGAATTAAAAAGCCTTCGTAAAGAAAACGCTGACTTACATCAACAGTGTCTCCAATTAAGCCGTGAGCTGCAGCGAGTTAGAGCTACGTGGTCCGAGCCGGCTAGAGTGAAACGGCTTTACCAAAAGATCGACGCGGCACAGAAGGTCTGGCAGGAAAAGATAGCCCTGAACCAAGCCCAGAAGGTTCAGATTCACGGGCTGGAAGTAGCCGTAGTGGCGAAATATCAAACCTAGTTAAATACAGAGAAATGGCTCAATGATCAAAGCTGGGACACATAAATTTTCCATATCGCGAAAACGGACATTAAAATCTTCTTTTAAATTTTTTAAATGGGTTGTATATGATGTTATATCTTCAGAAGAAATGCAATCTTTTTCAATTACAGATAACTGCATTAAGTTATCGAAATAACGGAATTCTTTTTTAAAATATTTTCAAAACAATAAAATATATCTTCTCCTTTAGTGTACGTTTCAAGAGATTTGGCACAAAAAAACTCCTCGATTATTTCTTCCTTTGAACAACTACAATAGCGTACGTATAACATTAAAATACTATTCTGCCGAAAGTTGACTCTTCCAGCTGTATGGCAAATTTACTTGTTCTTAATTCTGTTATTAATTGCAGTTCTATATTTTCTGCCATTTCATCTATTCGTCGTTGAACTGTGCTATTTGACAGCGGCAAACTTTGCAAGACAGGTTTGTCATTTTGATTCAAAACAGCTGTTATTACTTCGCTAATAACTGGTAATAACTAATAACTAATAATAATAAATTCTCTCCTATCGTGTGCGGATATCCACCTTTGGCAATTAAGTAAGCAATTTTGTAGGAAGCTTCTAGGCCTCCTTCGACATTTTTCATAAAAGATTTGATTACTTTATTTGAGCGTGTTAAAAAGTTGCATTTTAGATTTTTAAAGTATTGTAAATTGCTGTCTTTTTTATCAGCATGCATCCTATTCGAATGATCTTTTAGTTTGGAAGGTTTTATATAGTCATTGCTGAAACTTTTTTCACAAATGAGGCATAAGGGCATTGATGAATTGCCTGGAGCTACCACAAACCAAAACTTTAAATATTCCTCTGAATATTGACGGCTTTTTTTCTTTTCTGTTGACATGCTGTAAAAAAATAAATTAAACGGCCAAAATAAATTAACTAGATTGCAAAAGTAAATTAATTAAAGGGCAAAACAAATTAATTAAATGACAAAAGCAAATTAAAGCTAAAATGAAGAAAAGAAACACTTACTTTTCTTTTAGAAGTCAACTTCAAAAACTAATCACAAAACTGATCACAACAAAATTTTTAAAAAACTAGCTTAACTAATAAAATTTAACATAAGTTACTGTTCAATAATAAAAATTGTACAGTGAATAACACTCAGGTTACATTTATAAACATGCTAGTAACATGTTTTTGCTGGTTGAATGGGTTTGTGGTATGTCGGGAGTTTTAATTTCGAGTTTAAACTCTCATATCAAAACATTGGACATATTTTATAAGTTATCAAAACATACTTTTTCATTACTCATGCTCACTTCCTCCACAAATCTAGTTTATATTTACTTATTATTTTTTTTACAATACGAATAACTTAATATTTTTTTATAAATATTATTTTATTTATTATTAATAATATTATTATGTTTATTTTATTTATTTATTTATTCATTTATTTTTATTATTTTTATTTTTTATTTATAAATTTATTTTTTACTAAAGAGACATCCATAGACCTCCAATAGACCCCTTCGTGATCATAGACCCCCCATGAAGTCCCATAGACTCCAGGGGGTCCACATGGACCCCTTTGAGAATAGCTGGTCTAACCTTATCTACTATCTTCTTCTTGCACAAATAACAATATTCACTATTAATAAATGAATATTCTTCATCAAAAGTAAGTGCTAACTTTAGGCTTTTCCCTTCTTCTTTATAATACGGTAGCACAATATTTGTTCCTATATTTGAGACCTTCTTCAAAAATTCATAAACATAGTTTTGACCAAAATGAAAGGATGGTAACTTGACATTGCAGTGACATTGTTAAATAATAAGAGTCCAGCAGAAATTGATAAAAGGATTTTTTAGTGCACCGAAACTTTTGCTAAAATAAATTAAAAATCTGCATAGATAACGAGCGGAGATGTTATCGTTTTTCACCAGTTTTTGAACTCCAAATTTTTAGTTTAATCTTTTGGTAAAGTATATAGTGTAGTACCCAACTGATTTTTCTTAAATAATACTTGATGTTTTTTAACGGCTTTTGGCTTTCGAAATTCATTTAAACAATTTTCAAAACATTTGCAACAAATTCCACATTACAATCTTTCTTTTTATTGAAATTCATCAAAGTTTGTAGATAACTAACTGCTGCATAATGATATATAAAATAAATTTGATCACTATAGTTACTTTTGTTCGGTGGATTATATTTATATAAGGATGTTTCATAGTACGTAGTTAGGAGCCTACTGCCGCATACCCCTCCCCTTTTGCGACGGATTAATTACGTAATTACATAACTAATCTCTAATTACCTTGATTACATAATTATGCAATCAAGATAATTAATTTTTTGTGCGCACATTGTTTTTGAAAAAATATTCTTGAATTTGGGGTATTTTTTATTGAATTTTTTTAGCGGTATTTTTTTAGTGCTTTAAATTTTTTGAAATGATTTTAAATTTTTTATGTATTGATTTTTAATTTTTATGTATATTTTAATGTATTTTAATGTTTACTAAATTTTAAATAAACATTTAAGTAAATTAAAATATATATTGAATTTATGATTAATAAATTTTATAGTTTATTTTGAAATTATAATTTGAAATTTTAAACAAAGAATGTAAAAATTTCATATTAATTTTAAATATAATTTGAATTTAAGGTTAATAAGAAATTTTATAATTTTAAAAGTATTTTTTAAAATTATAATTTGAAAGTAAATTTTAAAGTAAATATTTTAAAAGCAATTTTGGATTAACAAAATGAACTTTACAAATTAATAATAATAATAATAATAATAAAAGTATTTCAACCCTAATTCAACCAATTAAAAACTTAATAAAAAATTGATTCTCAACAAATAAACACATAAAATAAACGCATAAATATAAACACATAGAATAAACACGTAAGAAGATCAAATTAAAAATTTATTTAATTTACATTGTCACAAATCATCTTATAAAAAATTTTCTTAATTCTGTCAACAAAATATGGACAACTTCTTTCTTCTTGTAGTCCCTGCAGCATCTGCATCTAAATGGGCAAGTCAACATTGAGGGATCTGGACAAACTATGCAATCATCCAAGCATTTCAAACCAGATCCTTGAACCGATTCGTAATGCATCCGTACAATTTCTTCGATGTTGATTCCTGTCATTTGATAAATCAGTGTTGCTAAAAATTCAGGAGCACAAGACGAAAGCTTGTTCTTCATATTCGGAAAGAGCTTTTCCGACTTCATCAGAATTGTTTCGAATACGTATGTTTCTTGCTCGTCGATCATTTTTAATTTTTACAATCGTCAAAATTCTATCTATTTAAACATAATCAGTGCTTAATAAATAATCTAGGATTTCTTCGTCGGTATTAAGATTATTAATTTTAAGTTTTATAAAATTATATATTTCTTGTACTAAAGTATTGTATTCCAGTATTTTAATCCCCATGACAAGGACTTCTCCGCTTGCAAATACATTCACACATAGCGGATTATACTTGACAAGTCTTAACAGTTCTGGCTCGTAAATGTTTTCTGTTTTAGTATACAAATCATACAAGTTGATTCGACAACCCATGTCAATGTTCAAAGATAATGATTGAATTTGTTAATCTTGAATCTGATATTTGAAATCTCCTTCCTGTAATGGTCTCTTGCAATCCATTATCCTGCATTTTCCACTCTTGATGAATAATATTGGATATTTTTTCCGCTTCTATCCACTATATGTTGAGGTTTTCCGGTTGGGAACTTCATTCCGGCTACTTGTATACATATTAGGTAACCGATAACTAATTACTGAACAAATAAATATTTGGTTACTTACCAACAAAACTTTAAATAAAACTAAATAAAAAGTTAAACAATAACAATAAATATAAGTAAAAATACAAATTTATTAATAAAATCTTCTTCACTCTCTTTCACATCATTAATGCATCTAGATCAGTAAATTATTTGGTTGTTTAATTACTGAGTAGTTAGCAAGAAAAAATATGTAGTAAACAATACATTGAATAGATGAATAATCTGGTATTATGATTATAAGAAACATTTAGTTTTTGTAATGTTAAATAAATTTAGAAAATTGATATGTTTTTTTATTAATTATTGCTTTTTATTAAATGTTGTAAATTTACTTTTAGAAATAATAATCATTTTTTGATGTTATTATTATTTTTGAATTTAAATTATTATGTTGTCAATAGTTACAATTGAATAAATTATATGAAATTAATTTTACATTTGGATAATAATTATTTATAATCATAAATTTATAAAGATATTATTTAAAATATTTTTAAATTGTCAAAAAGTTTTATTTTAGCATAAATTTTAAACTAAATCAAATATTCTATTTACTAATCAATAAAAAATTATTTTAACTAAATTTCAAATAATAGAATAATGTTAGAATTTAAAATAATATGTTGTCAATAGTTACAACTAAAAAAGTATTTAAATATAAGTTTTATCGAAATTAATTGCATTTAGATAATAATTCTTAATAGCAATAAAATTCCATAATGTTCATTCAAAATATAACATTCAATAGTATATGGTTATGTCACCGCTGGACCGCATACCCCCAATAAATTGAATAAGGAAAACAATAATTAAAGAGAGAAAATATTCATTAAAGAGAAAAGCAATCATTAAAGTGAGAAAATTTGAATTGAAGCTAACAAATATTCAGTGAATCGAGAATTGCTTATAATAAATTAAACGGTAAAATTTCTCAATGATGAGATTAAATATCAATTAAATAATGGGAAATACTTGACATAAATGGAGTATAAATTATTCACTGGTCAACAAATATAGTTAAAAGATGAAAATATTCACTGAAAATGAATAGTACTTTAAGAGTGGATGAATTACTATTATATTCAATTAAAAATTATTAAAAATTGAGTAGATTTCATCGGTTAATTATATTTAAATATGGATATATATATTTTGATGGATGATTATTCGCGAAAGAATAGTTATTAAAAACAATATATGCTCGCGTGTATACTAAACTGGCGAATATTCAACAAATCCAGCGAATATACATCAAATACTGAGATATTACAAAACAAATCTAAGTCTCTTACAATAGTAAATTCAAAACACATTGAAGGTAGATGGTCATGTCACCGCTAGACCATGTCACCGCTGGATCACATACGCCCACTGGGGGGAAATTTCTAAGTACAAATATTTTCTAAAAGTACAAATTTTTTCCTGGGACAAAGACAATCACTCATTCAAGGTCATTAAAACTGTGGGGTTTGTGGATTCGATAACCTTGACCCCAGGTGTAAATATTTGCTTGCCCCAATGGTTACCCGTTGCTAGGCAACGTTGGTGATGTAACCACTGGTCCTGAGATCGCCAAAGGTGAGCGCCACACAGGAACTGCTCTGGCCCGATCTCAAAGTGGGTCCAACGCACTACCGATAGAAGGTCTATGTGCGCTTTATTGTCATCGTCCCTTGTTGTTGGTAGGTGGCTTCACTTGCGTCTTTAGCCCGCTATCGGACAAATACTATTCTAATAAGGTTAATATAAAACTAAATTTAATCTAAGGGAATTAATGTAATTACACAAGAACGATATTCAACACTATTTATTCAATAAAACATTTAGAACTATTTTTCATGATTAAGCGTTTTTAAAATGGCTAACTCAATTGTTGTAACCGTTCAAGGTAAAAATTCAACAAGATGTGTATGTCCTGATACAGCCGTGTTGATGGATATTTTATGTATGATAGATGGGCCTAGATATTTGAAAACTCCAGTCAAAAGATTATCTGAAAGAATGAGTAATTTAGAAATCTGATTTGAACTCGCATATGAGACTTTAAAAAGAGCTCGGAACGCAATATATGATGATATTTTATATCTAAATCGGACCATAGGTATTATCAAAAATGAATTAAGAAAATCAATATTTTAATTGAATGAAAATCGTAAACTTAATGAAAAAATGATAAATCAAGTTCAATATAGTGTAAAATTTTATTCTAATAAAACAACTGATCAGTTTTATTTAAAATTAAAACTTAAAAATATTTCTTAAAATATTAACTTAAAATATTAACTTAAAATATTAACTTAAAATTTCTCACAACTTTAATCAAATTCTAATCACATGATAATCATAATTTAAGGATAAGTCTTATTTTTACAAAAACAAATATTTTACAACAATTAAACATACATATTTGAATTTTTAGTAGATTTTATCGATATCTATCAGTACCTGTTCCGTGTAGTTTTTTAAGCTTTGTTAGAAATTCAACTTATTTAGTTGTTGGTCGATAATCATTTAATTTCTAGTAATGTGGTAGATATTATTTTTTTTATATCAGTTTTATTCAAACCTTTAGCATCTTTGAGTTAATAATTTTAAGAGTTGAATCATTTTCAATAAATATATGAAAATTTATTCCAAGTACAATGAAAGTAATATATGTTTTGAGAAATTAATTTAGGAATATTTTTCTAATCAAGGTTCTTTTCACTAGCAATTAGATTACCCACTACTTGTACTTACTAATTAATTTATCATTCAGTAAACAATGATGTTGGGCCAGAACACAAACGGCCTTGTAAAATGTTTAAATGAATCGGTAACACACATGCAAATATAACATGCAGTTTAAATTCAAACCTATGAAAACATCAATTAAACCTAGCAAAATATGAGAGAAAAGCACTTACATATAAAATAATAAACATAAAAATAAATTAAAATAATAACAAAATGCAACAAGATCCGCACGATATAAATACAAAAACAACATGAAAACCCAACAAATTCGACCGAAATTTGATAATTTAACAAAAGTGAAAATTTCATGAAAATGAAATTTAAATCAAAGAATTTGAATTAGAAATAATTCAATAAAAATTTCAAATAAAAAATTATCAAAATAAATTAAAAAATAATAAAAATTAAGATTAGAATACACTAGAAAATATCAAGGTCGAATTTTGTTTTACTAAATCAAAAAGAAGACGCGAGGTTAAGGACAGAAAATAGGTATATATACCGATGCATTTTCACATAAAATTTAACCAATTTTAAATCGTTAAATCGTTTTTTTTAAAAACTATATTCTGAATCACTCGATACTTTAAATTTATTTTAGGTGAGTGAGAGTTTTATTTGGAAACTCTCTCTCCACGTCTTGTCCTCGCAACCTCGGTAGAGCTCTGCTTGGATGTCGACGTGGGGAGAGATGTATTTTTATTTGGTATGATGTTATGCTTTAGCAAGTAATTTGTTATATTGCTTTTTAATATATTAATAAATATTTATAAAACCTAAAATCAGTTTATTATTCATTTTATTGTCGAAATTTTTCCGGCCCACAGCCAAGACACATTACAAGTTAGTAAAATATGTTAGTGGAATATCGCCGATGATCTGTGCCCGTGAAGACCCGGCATGCGGAACGCAGGGATTGGAACGTCAATATTATCCCGTATAGAAGAAAGGAGAAATAAGGAAGGGGTCTTTTGTCTACTTCCTCGTTTCTCGATTTCTTTAAATTCGACCTAAATTGATCTACACACGGCTTAAAATCATCACACCGAGTAGTCCAGTGGGCACTCATTAAATATAATATGAACATAAAATGCGTTCAAGGCTTATTAAAGGGAAAGGTGACGGGAAAAAATTAATATGAAATCACTGCTATGAAATTAAATCAATTAACTTTATGAATTTAACTCAAGTGTGAATTTAGACGAGGAATAATAATTATAAAGTATTGTTAAACAATTAACTATGAACTCCCAATAAAATCGTAGATCTAATCAAATTCCAAACCAAAGTGTATCTTACCAGTAGAAATAATAGAAGAACCTTTTCAAAACTCTTTTATAAATAAAAGGTAATCATTACCAAGCCCAACCGTTGATCAAAAATGGCTCCCGCATAAAAGTAAATTAACCTAAATAATTAAATTTAAAATATAAACACTGATAAAGTAGAGGAAAGTTTATTGTAAACCAAATAAAGAAAATTACACAACTCCTTTTGGGCAGCCAACTGAACTAATGTAATAATCCACCTGTTATCTGTCCCCTTTGGACCACTTCATCATCAGCTGGTAGTATTACGACACTGGCTTCCATTGTTTGATACCTGTTCTACTGTCCAATCATTTAACTTTTGACCGAAAAACATCCGATAAGTTCATAACCCATAAATGATTTCCAAATCTCGACCATCGTCATCACTAAATCCACCATTTGCCAAAAAACTATGTCGCTGACATTTTCCTAGAGTTGAATAATCAAACTCGAAATTATACAAAATAAAATTGTTTACTAATTCAAAATCCCGTGGAGTGAACAATAGATAAAAATTTGTACAAAGCAACCCCTCAACACCATAAGTATCCATTAAGACGAAGTATCAGTCGACAAATTAAAATCCAGTACTTGCGGACGATAGAATGCCTATGATCTTTTCCCAAATTATAACACCACGGAACGTCCAACTACTGCAGAAAGAGCTGACTCGTGCTTAACAAGCCAACAAAGCCCTGTATGAGCAAATCATCCAGCTCACCAAAGAGATACAACAAGTGAAAGCCACATGGGTGGATCCAGCGAAGCTTAAGACCCTCCGCCACCGGCTCACCGCCGCCCAAAAAGGCTGGGCCGATGAACGGCAATTAAATCAAAATCTCCGGATGCAAATAAGGTGGTTGGAAGTTGCCTTGTCCGCCAGTCGGGAGGGATAGGCAGTAACCTACCCTCTTGTCTTCACCCCATCTCAATTGGCTTATCGGGACTCAATAAACAAACCAACGTCCGCTGTAACTCCTACTACTACACCATCCAGCAGTTATAGGCCGGGGCGGAAAGAGCGTGCCAGACGAAGAGCCGCTCGTCTGTCGAATAAACTCAATTGATTTAAAACTTGTTTCATCTGTGAATTTAATTAAATTATAAAGGTTGTTCAATTACTAAAAGTGATGTTTTAAAACTTGAGGAATGTTAAAAAACCCGGAGCTATTTCATGAGTATTCACACTTTGTCAGGTAACCATCGTTCTATCTCTGGGAACACCATCACCGTATCTAACACTCACTAACATGATTCTGATCTCGAAACTGCTCACACACATGGGGCTTACAAAGCGAACATAGGTCTTCCATCGACAGCTCGTTGAACCCAGGGGTTGTTCGAGCAATTATAGCATTAGTAATAACGCTCACGTTTTGCGGACAATCACCCACTCGAACACATTACCAACGTTGCCTAGCAACCGGTGCCGAGTGGTAGCTAAAAAATATTTATATGACGTTGCTGGGGTAAACACGAGGACGTCTCAAATAATTAGCAAAACCCAGTAACCCACCAATGAGAATTGGGGTGAAAAGATCAGAAAATCTATAAAAATAAATTTAAGTAATTTTTTGATGAGTTAGCAATTAATTTATTTAGGGGCATGTGAAAATTAAATGAAAAGGTTGACATTTATCTTTGAAAATAACTTTTAGTAATTGTTCATTGTGCGACGCAATTAAAAATATTACAAAAATAGTAGAAAAATTTTAAAGTCTTTTAACTAAGTTTTACAAAATAATTTCAATAAATCACATACAAGACAAAGAAATAAATTTTTATTCAGAGAAAATACAACACTTAATTGGGCTTCAATGATTAATAGTTTCTTGATAGCAATCAGGTAACTAAGCAACCAAACAATTTGGAGACATCAATGATCAATAAAAGAGTGGAGAAGTTAATAAAATTTGTAATCGAAATTGTATTTATTTTGATTATTCAAATTTTTATGTGTTATTATTTAATAATTTCTTGGTCAGTAAACAATTTTCGATATTGATTTGTTCAGTAACTAGTTATTGATAACATATTGTGAGTGTGTGAATAACCAAGTATTTAAGGGAAATGATTGAGAGAAAATTTTATTTTATTTTTAAGTGGGTTAAGATGGTTGAATATCGGTGTTCAAAGCATATATATTATTTAAATAGGGAATTTTAATGAATAAGTAAATTATTCAATCCCTAGTATGTATATAGTGAGTCATCTGTATACAGTACCTAGTGACTGTCATTTAGTTATTAATGGGTTGTTCGTTGTGTATGGGTTATCAGTGTTCAGAAATTGATACCAAGTAAGTTAACTTTTTATGTTTTCTGAATTTATTATTATTATTATTATTATTATTATTTTTTTTATTATTATTTTTTTTTATTATTATTATTATTTTATTATTATTATTATTTTTTTATTAAGGATGGGTTGCTGCAGAGTGGAGAAGATGAGTTGCTTTTACGAATGACTACTACCTACCTTAGGCATTACTATGTAATACTGAAACTCAAAAATTTCATTTAATAAAATTCTTCAAAAAAATCTTTGAAAATTTTCTTTGAAAATTTGATCAATATCAACATGTATAAAAAATCATTGTAAAAATTATACTAAAAAATTTGATTGTAAGATTACATTAAAAAATTTTCAATTAAAAACATGTATAAAAATTTCATTGTAAAATTATCCTAGAAATTTCATCTTTAAAAATTATATATAAAAAATTCATCGATAAAATAATACTAAAAATTCTATTTAAAAATCATGTATAAAAAATTTCATTGTAAAATTATGTTAAAAATTTTATTATTTAAAAATATGTATAAAAATTTCATTTTAAAATTATCCTAAAAATTTCATCCTTAAAAATCATATATAAATAATTCAATGATAAAATTATACTAAAAATTACATCTTTAAAAATCATATATAAAAAATTCATCGATAAAATTATAGTAAAAATTCTATTTAAAAATCATGTATAAAAAATTCCATTGTAAAATTATGTTAAAAATGTTATCATTAAAAAATATGTATAAAAATTGATCGATAAAACTATACTAAAAATTTTATTTAAAAATTTTATCATCCAATATTATCGTCTTTTTAACTTTAAAAATTCTTAACTTATATAACTTATCTTTTGACCCTCTATTTACTTTTAAAAAATTTTTACCTTATGTAATTTGCCTACTTTAACTGCTTTTAAAATTTACAGCTTTAAAAATTACCCTTATGTAACTTAACTGTTGACCCTCTATTTAATTTTAAAAATTTCTTACCTAACTTACCATACTTACTCTAGGCACCTTAATTTACTTTAAGAACCTTAACTTACTTAAATTTATTCTAACGTACTTTAAATTACTCTGATGTACCTTAATTTACTTAAATGTAACTAAATGTACTTAAATTGACTTTTGACCCTTTAATTTACTTTAATTTACCTTAATGTACTCTAATGTATTTTAATTTACTTGAGGAACCTTAATTTACTCTAATATACTTAAATGTATCCTAATGTACTTCAATTTATCTTAATTTAGTTTAGGTATTTTAACTTATTTTTATCTAGAGCCTAAATTTGCCTATGAAATTGTGTGAACAAATATTTCAAGTGTTTTTTTTAACAAGCATATAAATACCCCTGTCAATTTTTTAACCTTAGGCGATTCAAGCCAATATTTATCTAAGGCTTTTTTATCGAGAGTCAAAAAATACCCCTTGACTATAGTGTGATTGAAAAAATGTTGTGGATGAAAAAAAAATTTATTCAAAAAAATATTTCAAACAATTTTATTTCAAAAAATCGCGCCAAAAATTCGAAAAAAATTTTTAAAAAAATTTTGCGCACATAAAAATTAATTATCTTAATTACATCATTTGGTAATCAAGACAAACCGAGATTAATCAGTGATAAACCCTCCCCTACTTATTATGCAATGGTGTGTGGGCGCGAAAGACCACTAGTTACTTACTCGATGTAAATTAAATAAATTTTTGACCTTTTTACGTGTTTATTTTATGTGTTTATTTTTATGTGTTGAGAATTAGTTTTTTATTAAGATTTTAATTGGTTGAATTATTATTATTATTAATATTATTATTATTTTTATTATTATTATTATTTTGTTAACAATAAGTTTCATTTTAAAATTATGTAAAAAATTCTATTTAAAAATCATGTTAAAAATTTCATTGTAAAATTATGTTAAAAATTCAATTTAAAAATCGCGTATAACAAATTTTCTTTGTAAAATTATGTGTAAAAATTTAACTTAAAAATTATGTTAAAAATTTTATCATTTAAAAATCATGTATAAAAAATTTATTGATAAAATTATGTTAAAAATTCTATTTAAAAATCATGTATAAAAATTTATTGATAAAATTATGTTAAAATTCTATTTAAAAATCATGTATAAAAATTTAACTTAAAAAATATATTAATTACATTAGAAATTAAAATACAAAAATTTTACATTAAAAAATGCGCCAAAAATTAAATTCGAAAAATTCAATAAAAATTATCAAAAATTTGTGCGCACACGAAAATTAATTATAAAGTGGGGGGAAGGGTTAGGTTGCAATGAGCTCTTATCTACCTACTATCTTTGTATATGTTTTAATTTAATTTAAAGTTTTTGATTTTGTATTTTATTATATTTTCTCTCATATTTTAGAGTGCTTAGTTGATGTTGATAAGTTTGATTTTGAATTGGTAATGATGTGTTTGCACGTTATTTTCGATTCATTTAAAAAACTTAGTCTTGGCTCAACACCATGATATGGGGGAGGAGTACAGAAATGCCTAAAAGTGGACGAAATCTGGTCAGATGAACATTGGAATAACTTCTGTTATAAAAAATATATTTCTGGTATGGGAGGTGTTGATCTCATAGAGACAACTTCGTATCAAACTATCGAATTGAAATTGTTGCAAAATGGTTGTATTGGTCATTGTTCACAAACCTTATCGATGTTTCTTTGACAATCTACTGGTTGTTATCCCGCAAAATTGGTTCAGACAAAGTTTTCTAGTCTTTTAGATGCTACATAGACACATAATATCTTAAGAGAGCCAACACAGAAAAGGTCAGTTTAACCTTTTAGGTTTCAACCTCCTCTATCTCGACACAAGGTGAATGTTTTATATAACATTTGTTACGATGGTTTAGCGCATTTATTGTCAAAAGGAGCCGGACAACGTCGATGTCAGATAGTCGTCTGCACTGGAAGACTATTAACGTTCTGTGAAAAATGTCGAGTAACATTGTGTTCTGGTTGTTTTCTACCATTTCATACTAAATTACACGAAGTTTTTTTCAATAGACTAACTTAGTTTTGTCTGTCATGTTACTAGTGATCTATTCATAGATCACATTGATTTTGACCCTTACATGCTGAATTCGAAAATAAAACTTTGGGATTATCTTAGTCATGCATGTTATTTTCTGTAGTTTGCATAGCCTTGTACACTAGATAAAAGCACATAAATCTGCACCATCCTTTTAGCAAACAAAATGCCTAATACTATAAAACGCATCAAAAAACACAACCCATCCATACACAATATTCAACTAACATAAATTCTTAAAAATTTGAAAATTTTTTTACCGAAATTCAGAATTAAAATTAAAATAACACTATTTTTTAAAAATCTGAAACTTAAATCTAAAACTCTACTTTTTTTAACCATAGAAATCAATTTAATATTTAAGGAAATAATATTTTTGGGACTATTTATCTTAATGAATTAATGATCTATATCACTTGAAAATGTTGTGCCGAATATCAATACAACATCTGATTCATAGTCAATCAATAAAAATTCTTTATTTTAATATATATATTAGAGATTCCCCAAATTGTCGAAAAATGAGGTCACAAAATTTATTGATTAATAATTCATAAAATCTAATTCTCTTTTATTGTTGAGAGTGATTTCTAATAGAAATTTCTCACTGATCCACTTTGCTGATCCCGATTCTGGATCCACTGGATTAGGAAGATGAAGGCCAAGTTTACTAAAATTGAAATTAATATAGCATTTTGACTACAATCAGTACTATATCGGAGTTCTTAAATCTAAATACGCCTCCTTTACATCCAGAGTTATTTGAGAATACTTCGTTTTCGGTAGCTCTACTTTGATCTAATTTAAACAATTATGAATAATAAATGGAGTTAAACAAATATATGAAAATCTACGGCATGAAACCCCAAACTGGTGGACACAATTTGACAGGTTAATAATGAGAAATAGAGGGGGTGCAATATGAGTAATGATAATATTCGATGCAGGCCCATTCTGCACGCGCGCACATTTGTTCATTTCGAAATGTTTAACTCATTATTCTGCCTCTCTACAACTCAATTTTAACAAGCGTAAACTTTCATTTGTAGTTTTGTGTTAATTGAACGGAACGGCGCAAGAGGATAATAAAGCTCATATCATTATTTGGCAAATGGCCTAATCGAAAGACAATTCAGAACTATTAGGGACGATATCCATATCACCCTAAAAGATCGAGATCACAAGAATTGGGTAGAGTTATTACCAGAAATCGAATTTATGTTGAATTCCACATTTCAGAGAACGATTAGACAAAGTCGAATGAGAAAATGGAAGGAGATTTATACGAAATATAGAGTGGGTAAAGCCTTTTAAAAAGCGGAAGATATGAGGATAATTAAATAGACGAGTTCATTTTCATCTTAAAAATAAAATTATAATGATAAATTTAAATAAGTTTAAAGTTAAATTATGGAATTATGAAATTGCTTGATTGTAAACTTAATATTTAGGAATGTTTATGTATTAATATTCATTATTCAGTTGTTAATTCATGTTCGCTAAAATAGCCTCAAAATAAATACTAAAATATTCATTATCAAAAACAACTTTAGATCGTTGTTTTGATATTGGATTATTTGTAGATCTTTTTGAAATAAAGTTTTGAATTTATTATTATTTAGTTATTATGGATGAACTAAATTTGAGAAACCAAACGGTTATAGGCATTAAATAAAACCAATTGAGATCAAATGTCACTAGTAAGATTGACAAATTCATCTGCGTTGCGTATAGATAACGGAATATGTCACAAGCTAGATTTAGAAGATTTAATAAGTTAGATTTGAGGTTGTAGAAAATAAAGGTTTTCTTTTATAATCATAGTTTTTGAATTGTTTTATCATATATGAAATTGTTATTTGGAAAATATTTTGAAATGAAGCGGAACAAAGTTGTTGTGATTGATTAACAAGCAATAAGAAAAAAAGTTTAAGTAGAAACAATAACGGAAATATTATTAATAAACATTAAGATATTTAAACGTTTCGTTCGTTCAATAAAAGATTACTTTCGAAACTCCCAGAAAACTAGCAAATATAATGGGAGGGCGCGGGATAAATAAAGGTTTTCGTGGGCATTTCATTACACACCTCACCAGAGATCCAAATTAAGTCACTCAAGCACGGCTCAATCTATTATGATAAACAGTAGACTCTCCATTATTCGGACATCTCAGGACCGGGCTTTTTATTTTACTGTCCCGATAGCGTTCCCTCTCTCGGATAATCGAGAGTATAAGTATATTCAATACAAAAAGGCATAGATTACAAATAATTTCAAGAACACGGGCTATTTGTTTATAAACTAGAAATTTTTACCTCAAGATGATTACTTGGATTCGTTTGAAAATATTATTAAGACATAAATTCTATTACAGTCAAACATGTATTGATCGCTAGACTAAGTTTCGGGCATATTCATGGCGGTCGATAGAGATAGGCTTTTTTTGTCGAAAACGAAACATTTTTTCGAATTTATTATGTCGTTCGACAGAGATTTGACTATAATTTTAAATCTTCAACAAGTCCGGATAATCGAGAGCCTGCTGTATATTTATCAGTAATGTATGCACAGTAAATTCATAACATTCCATATAACATAGCATGCGTATGATTGCAGTAAGTTGTCATCGCTCAGAATGTGAAAATAAATTATAGTATATTTATTTTAATTATATATATATATTAATTTTAATATCGATCTCTACAAAATAGTTTGTTAATACAGTTTGTGGGCGCCAGCGGTCAACCCGATAGATTAGGAAACCTTGATAAGAGGGCACCGTAAGCCTGCAATTATTGAGCATATTTATCTGAAAAACATTATTTTATAATTCATAATTGATCTAAAACGAAAACTTGTTAGATTTTTATCGTTAATGAAAAAATAAAATAAAATAATTAACAAATGATTTAAAAACTTGATCAAATGTCTGCTGTTAACTAATACAGAATGTTTCTGATTTACTTCGCCACTGGAAAAAATTCCTTGAGTTTTGTTTAAATAATATTTTAGATAGTGGAATAGAATTAATATTGTAAATGTCTCAATAAATATAGTTAATAAACAATATAAATGAGGGAAACACTGAGAAATGCTGATGAAATAAATAGTAATTTATTATATCTAATAAAATTGAGAATAAGTTTTCATTAACAAGCGAAATGCATTTAAATAATTTAGAATTGAATTAAAAATAAAACCATCTTACCACCATAAATTCACAACTGGCTGAAGAGGGAGTTTTATTCGATAAATGCAAATAGATATCAGACGTGTCAATCGTTTGTTTGAAATGGATTGTATACCTAGTATTCTGTTGATAAAAACAAGAAATGAAATATTAAAGTCTCAACTGAGGTTCACAGCGAGGATCAAAAACATCGGTATATTTATCATTGGAATTTATTTCTTCTTCATCCCATATATCGTGAGGATTTTTAATTTTCTCAATGACTTTTGAAAAGTTGGAATATTTTTCGGTCCAATATGACCAGGATTGATATTGTTAAATGTCTTATTTTCATTAATTTGATCAAGTATATCATTAGACGACTGTTCATCACACTTCAGAAGATCGTTGAGACTACGCAAATCATCAAAACCTAACATTTTCTAAAATTTTACTTTTAAAAATTTTACAAAGTAAAACTATGGCAAATATATTACTTCAATCAAGTTAAATTAATAGTAATATAATTAAATTGTTTATTTTAAAAAAATTACTTAGTAACGACTATATAAACAATAGTAATATTTTGTTAATTTATAAATAAAATGACATTTTAATTTTTATAAAACCTTTATATATTACGCATATATGAAGTATATGAGCTTTATATTGGTTTTAAAGGTACCATATAAATTTCCACCAAGGCGCAATAAATTAGAACCTTAAGATATTAAATGTTATTTTATTTATGATAATTTCAAAATTACACGTTTAGTCCAGGGGTGTTTTACTGCGACCCGGAAAATCATATTTTGCGACCCTCGTATGGTATAACAAAAAGAAATCATTTTCATGTTGTGTTTCATCATTTGTCTAATATTAATGCAATTATAATTAATTCAATTGTTATTTCATATCTGTCAAAGCCAGAATAAACAATGAACTGGTTTTATGATGAACCTGAAAATTAAAATCACTGTAATTAATCTAACGAAAATTGATAAAGATCCAAAAATAAATAAACAATATTTACAATCGACTTCACTTAGTGAATTAAAAATTTGATTCTAACCGATGAAATTTGATAAAATAAATTCCAACGGTAGATTGAGAAATAATTGTAAGGTAAATCGACATGAATCTTTGTAGAAATGAGTAAGTCGCATCACAAAGCATGAGGAAAAAATATGTTTGAATTGATAGCTCATATGGAATCAAAAAATATTTCAAAAACAAATTTTTCTTTAAAAATCTTTCTGTAATCTTTAATGGTATTATTAAAGAAAATGGATATTCATATTTCTGGGCACCTGATGGGTAAAATATATAGGACTTTTGTGGCCACTTGCAAGGATTCCCATCAGATGCGCGCACAAGAGATATAACCATTGGATACCCGTCAAAATGACGTTGGAAATGTATTCCAATGGGCGGTTTCTAGTAAAAGGTTAGCCATGTTACCATGACTGCTAATACCCTGTAAAACCTTTGGGTTCACTAGCTACCATAGAAGGTATTCATGCTCATTTTAATTATGGGTCCTCCTATCGCTAGTTTAATCGAAATAATATCGATCTTTGATCACTTTATTTTGTTTTAAAGGTGCTGTTTATTGAATATAGATGATTATCAAGCGAACATTTCATCAATTTCGAGGAGTTTTGTAGTTTATTTTAATCATTTCAGGAGTAGATCAGTCGAGTGACATATGTATAGGGTCCTAATAATATGTTTTTAACCTAAAACGTGATCGAAATCTGGAGATTTGCATCCCTTCCCCCTTAAAATCCCAGAATTAAACTTATTAAAAATTATCGATTAAAACAAGAAATTCCGCTCTAATTTTAGAACATAATTTCATGATTCCGCATACATACTCGGGTGAGCTAGTTAAATTATTTTCTACTCATTTTATTTATTGATTTTAGATTTTATTTTCCCGATTTTAAAGAAAACTTCCTCATTCTCGTTGGATTTTTTGAGAATGTTTACTGGATCGTTATCAGCTTGGTATGAAGATTTTGATGTCTTACCAATAAATATTTTCTCTTTAATTGGTTATTTTTAATTTTTCTATATTAATATTTTAAGTAATGTAATATAAGTAAAATGATATTTAATAAAATTCCCTTTTTTAAAACATGTCAGTTTTATTTCATTTAATATAAATTTTTGTAAATCTTAAGCTATTTCCAGTTATTCTATTATTTTAATAATGTACTTTTTGAATCCCAAATATTTCCTCGATGACTTTTGGGTATAATTTAGGTAGTTAGTAATTAACTTTTAATCATTAAATAAAAAATTAATTAAACATGAAAGTTTTTAATGAACAACGTAAACATTTTATTTTATATTTAAGTTTCCTCTATTTCTTTTTCTTTTAACTGTTGAGGCTTTCCATGACACTTCTTCCACTTTTAGTTGTTTCTTCCTGCAGTTCTTTTACACGATGGCAGAATTAATAAAAATTGATCAAAATATAATAATAATAAAAATATCAAATGTTAAAATCACAACTGTGAGATAATAATTCATTTAAATTTTGTAGTTTCGGAATTAATAATGACCACATCGGCATGAATTCATAATCGTTACTTGCTCCTCTATAACGTTTACCCTTGATCGTTTAGAGCCTGAATAAGATTCTAAAAATTTAATATCAAAAAGGATCTTTTCTTTTTAAAGTAATAATTAATATTTTTTGGTTTGATTTCTAATAAGGAATTTACTTTATGTCAACATACGTACTTATCGTTGATTTCTATCATGTGGTACTTGACCAAACGATACCTTCATTGATTGACTACTAATATAGTAATTCTATTTTTCTAGTTCTTCATATTTTTATCAATGTTCAAAATTTCTTTTGCGTTATTATTCTGGATAATCTTTTTACTTATTTCTTGTTCATTAGTCTTTATATTCTTCCTTCCTTATATGTATACTATTTGATCCTTCCTCATGATCATTCGCTCTCGACCGAGGGTTTGATGTTGAGGTTCTTGGAGATGAGATCTGACCCGGCGAACCACCATTCACTACGGATACCTCCCACACCGAAGTACTAGTCTTAGACTAGTTGGTGAAAAATCATTTTATTCTCTTGTATGTATGTAGATGATCAGATTGTTAACAACTAGAATATGATAATGGTTAATAATAATGAATATAATTTGCAATTTATGTATAATAGTAAACAAAAAAGATAATTAAAATAACGATTAGGATAAATGATTAATTATGGGTATTAATGATTTCGTATTATTGATCATAATAGGGATCGGTCGTGAGGCATCGTGTATAGGTCAAGCCCCATGGAGCGAAGCTTTCTTGGGGCTTGATCGATGTGAGGGAACTATTTTGATATTATACGTTTTTTGGATTTGTTAATTCAACGCAAAGATAAACAGTATGAGACAGAGATTTATAGAAAACCAACTGATACTGGTCTTTATACTTCTCCAGAAAGCTTTTGTGAATTTAAGTATAAGAGAAATATGGTGAAAGGATTGATTTATCGTTCATGGGCTTTATCTTCTACTTTTGCTAATTCGGTAAAAAGTGTTGATAAATTGGTTGAGTTGTTGATAAAGAATGGATATTCTAAATCATTTTTATTGTTGATGATAAAAGAAACTGTTGATAAATTGATTAAAAATCCTAAGGATCCATGTTGTGGAAAGTCTGAATGTAATTTGTCGGATGGGTGTGAATTGAGTGTTGATCTGGGTGATTGTAAAAATGGATATAAAAAAATTGAGCCTAAATATGTGTTAGTATTGCCGTACTCTGAAGGCTTTACAAATTATAAGAGGAAGTTGGGTAAACTGATAGGAAATTTAGAGTATAAGATCGTCTCTAATTCGTGTAAGGTACGCAATATGTTTTTAATAAATCAAAAACTCCGGTTGGATTGTGTTCTGATCTCGTTTATCAATTTACATGTAATGGGTGTAATGCCACATACATTGGAGAGACTTCCCGTCATCTCTGTACTCGAGTTCTAGAGCATTGTCGATTGAAGGGCTTGACCAATATTAGTGAACACAATAGAGGCTGTAAAAGTGATATAGGAATGTCTGATTTTAGAATTTTGTTGAGAAGTTTTAATAGTTATTGGGAACGAGTGATATGTGAAGCATTGCTGATAAGGTCATTGGATCCAAAGATTAATGTGCAGAGTGCTGTGACTACGAATGTTTTGAATGTTTTTAAATAGTTTACGTATGTTAAATCATGTTTGTTTTTTTAATATTATTAAAATAATTGAAAATTTTAAATTACATTAATTTTTAAAAATTAGAATATAAGTAAAAAATTTTAAAATTTTAAATTAATTTAAAATATATTTTTAAAAATATTTATTTATTAAAAAATTAAATTAATAAAATATAATTTGTTTAAATTAAATGTTAATTCATAATATTTTTAGTTGGTTTTGAGTACCTGAAGATGATAGCTGTGCTATCGAAATATATCGTACGAAAGGTTTTTTATTGGCGTTATCTTTTAATAATAAAATAATAATAAAAATTTTAACAAAAATTCAAAATGCGGAAATTCAAATTAGTGATTTTATATAAACAACAATTGAAAATCGCGACTTCATTTTAACAAAAATTTAAATGTGTGTTTCTTACTAATCTTAGTGCATTTTGTAATTCTTTTTATTTATTTTCTTTTGTTTCATTTTATATATTTTCCTTGTTTATCTCAGATTTTTAAGTGTGTATTAGATGATCTATATTTGAATTAAAACTTAAGTTTATGCTGAGTTTTTCGTGCTATGTAACCAATGCACTTTGTTGAGTTTTAATTATCCATTCCACTTGTTCTGTAAAAAATTAAACAATACCCAACGTATATTTTGTATTCACAATCTATCAATCACAAAGTTTCAATTAAAGTAATGAGACTGCTCGCTCTGACTGTCTGGCAGATCTGTGGATATTTGGCTCTGTATGATTTATAATAATGATCACCTTTGACCAATTTGACTTACTGAGTTCCTTTAAATACTCTTCTAATAACTAATTTAAATCCTCAACCTCTAGATAATAAACCTAATCCCTCATCTTACTCTCAGTTTCTTCGTCCCTACCCGAGGCAAAATGCTAACTGCTTCTAAATCTAAGTTCCTATATATAGCAGAAACAATGGCTTTGATTAATAGTCATCCTACTAAATTGCTTCCGTTTGACAGCTTTTGTCTCGCTACTTTTTCATCTTTTTGTCGTAGACAAACATAATTGATTGCTCCACCATGCAACTTCCATATAATAATCTTTTTCAACTGGTCCACATTAATCATAATGTCATGGTAATGCTTTCCAAAACCAAATTTGTTTGTTTTTTTTGTTTACACAACTCTGCTTTTCCTTAAATAAGTAATTAATTAGTTAATTAACGATTTTCTGTTTTTGTACATTTTATTGCTTTTCGACCCTTTCTGAACATATTCTGATAAATCTATTCTCACCATGATATTCACCATGATACGCTTGGCCGGTGTAATAGAAGCGTTATTGAGGATACCATGGTTCTCGCCCTATCCCTATACATTTTTAGTGAAAAATATTCGAAAATGAGTTGTTGGCGCTGCAAATTCTAGTACATAAGTTCCAAAAACATGAATTGATGTTCATAAATGGATGTATTAAGCTATCTAAAATAATATTCTAAGTACTGTGATAAACCTAGACCGATCTTAATGACCACTCTATGAATTTTAAATGTAATTCTATAACATTAAATGGCGACGAGGGTAATATTGATAAAAATAATAGCAATATTAATGACAATAATATTACTAAGGACCTTGTTAAACAGGAAAAAATCCATAACCATATTAATAACTATTAGTAATAATAAAGACACTTACCACAAATGTGGTAACAATAATATCAATTGTAATATTAATAATAATAACAATAGGAATAATAATAATGATAATGATAATAATAATAATAATAATAATAATAATAATGATAATAATAATAATAATAATAATAATAATAATAATAATAATAATAATAATAATAATAATAATAATAATAACACTAATATAATTTAATAATATTGGAATAATACTAGTAGAAATAATAACAACAATATTAATAATAACCACAACAATAATGATATTAATAATAATAATAATAATTACGACAATAGTAATGTTAATTGTGAAGTAATAATGAAAAACAAATAAAATTTTTAATGGCATTAGTGTTTACGCCGTATTTAAAACGATAGTAATCATAATTTTCATGTTAAGATATTAAACGATAACTGATAACAGTAACCTTGCTATATTATTTAGAGTAACAATACTCAACTTTGATATTTAAAATAAAAGATTCCTTATCAGAGACCTTGATAAAATTTAAAAAATAAAATGATAAGGTTACTATAAAATCGGTATAGTTCCGATTAGTATATTATCGTAGACGGAATGAAGATAGTTGAGTAACTTAGTTTTTAACATCTTTTGGAAGTTGCTCATTTCCATGACAACTTATTATCGTAAAGAAAATTTTCTTATTTCGTACTATTCTCAGAGTGGAATTATTGATTTGGATTTCAGGGACTCACTCTATCGCATTTACAGCGATCTTGTTATTTGGAATTCGTATTTTCATCTATATTGTTCTGGGATTTATTACTTAAGTGCATTATTCCTGCGATGTTTTCATCTTTCTTTGATAAACTGCTCTTCATGTTTAATATTATATCGAATTTTCTCAAGAAGTCTATTCCTCCGATCAATTTCGGTGAAATTTCTTTGGCCACAATAAATTCAATCATTTTCGTCTCATTTGTCCCTACTATTTGAATTGCAACATTTACTTTTCCTACTATCGACACTGGTGACTCGTTTGCACATCTCAATTTCACCAAACATTTGTCTATATTAAACTTCCCTATATTATCTAATACACTTTCATCTATCACGCTGATTATTTATCAATATTGTGACACTTGGTCTACCATTTAGTTTATTATATTTAATTAAATGATCATTATTTACATTATTAATATTACAAACATACTCTAGAATTTCTCCAACATCATCAAATCTCGATTCATCCTTACACCACTCACTATAAAATTCCGTATCAGGCAGGCATTTACAATTATCATTATTAGTTATATATTCATATTTTTCATCATTCAATACATGCAAACAATCATCATACAAACAAGCATCATATGATTCCTTATTCAATATATTATTCATACTTACTGCAGTGCTCCAATCACATCCTCTCGCGGTGGAGCATACCCATTTGGGTATTGGTTTCCATGTTCCTCTTCATCATCGTCGATTGCTGCAATTGGTCTCTGATATTATCGATCTCGGTTATTTCGATAATTATCTTGGAACTTTGCTCTTGCGTATTCTTGGTCATTTTCTCAGGCGTCTCTCCATTTTTCAGTTATCTGAAAGCATTGGTGCTTAAAATGTCCTTCTTTATGAATATGGTGACATTTCACATTAGGACATTCTGATCTCCTATGTCCCTCCTGAAAATATGCCCAGGATTTGAATTTTGGCTGGCTATTTCTCTGCAAAACTTGCTTGTTAAAATTTTGTTGTTTTTTCGGGTATTCTCTGTTTCTTCTAGATTCGCCGACTGTATATCTGTTTTAAACGTAGTTGTATCTTTGTGGCATTGGTTGTGCTGGAATATTTGAAATCCTTCTGACTATATCTGCGTATCTTCTATCTGTTCCAATAACTGCCATCAAGCTATTGTTTCGATTTACTGTAAAATCTTTACTGTAATTCTTTATTTACCTTTTCATGCATTTTAATTCTCTTTTCCATTTCCAAGACCGATTTATATTCGTTTAACATTAAATATTTTTTTAAATCTTGATCTCTCACCGCATTGAAAATAAGATCTTGCAATTGGCAATTTTTAATTTGTTTTTCAATAAATTTTCATATAAATCGTTGGTGTTTCGTTTTTCTTAAATTATTTCACATTTTAGTCGTATTAATTTAACCGTAAATCAAGGAAAAAGGAGAATAACGTTTATATTCATTACGAGTCGTTTAATAATTTTTGGGGTTATCGGTGAATTTAAATAGGATATATTGTCAATCTGACAACAGTAATGAACTCCAAACAATATAAACTTTATTGATTAGTACACTTTATCTCCACTTTAAAATGACACAAAGAATTATATATTACAGTCACGGCTTGGTGCTTATTACGACCTTTAGGGAAGAATAGCACTTTTCGGATCAATTGGATTTCACAATCACTTGACTACTGTGAAGGGTTGCTGAGATCGATAAATCTGATTTAGTTGCTTTGCTTTGACTTTACTTTATTTCCACAATTTCCGCTTTGTCTCTTTCAACTTTCTTTATTATTTTTTCGTTTAATTTCTGTTTCAATTTTCTCTTTTCCTTGATTTCAACTTCTAGTTTTCTCCAAATTTCTCTTTAATACCTTTCTTCAATAATTTTCTGTAATTCTCTCCTTTTAATTCTTAGTCCAATTTTTCTCTCTAATCTTTTTTTCTCCCTTTTTTATTTTTAGTTTTTATACTCCGTCACCCAATAATACTTACTGATGTCAAATAGAATTTCTAATATCTTTTATCGCAAATTCCATTTGAGCCTCTATAACAATTCCTTAATTCCCGCTGCGTTTCCCATGATTTTAAGTAATTACAACTCTCTGCAGTCACTTCAATAAACATTTCTCTCTTCTGTCAGATTATATCATTCAACATTTGGAAAAGATACTTTCAAATTTACATTCCTATACTATCTTATCCTTTCCTACTTGATTTTCTGATTAATTTTCTAACAAAGTTTAAAATTTTCCCTACAAAACTTTATTCCCCATTAACTAAAGTCGCACTTCCGTGAGTTTATTTCTGCTCGTTCCGGCCACTTTTCAGTAGCCGCTACGAGTCATTCAACGATGCACTGCGTGGAGGTCCTGTGCAATTGCCAGACCCTACTGCGTAAGACCGAGGTTTCAATGGAACACAACTCACGAGCACAACTAGGGAACTTAATCCACCAGCCGGCACGCGATCCGTCCAATTGATAGCTATTGCAATACATATATATAAATAAGATTTTAGGGGGACTTGTCAGTGGCACCAAAGATTCCACGACCATCCAGAATAAAATCAAAGTAACAAGACTTCAAAATATATATTTATACAAGAAAACAATACTTACAACCAGATTGGAAAAATTGGCATAAATTGGCATACAAAATTTTGTCTAAGAATGATTCACTGCTAGTCTAAAAATTTTCTGCCGGACTAAAATTGTCTAAGTCTGTTAAAATTTGGTTAGAAATTATGAAAATGACTGCCGTATATATAGTGTTTTTGTGCCTGTGTGCGACCAATGGGCGATTTTTCGCGATTTTTCAGGTTTTTTAATTATTTTATTAATTTCAAAATATTTTTGTAATTTTTTATATATTTTTCTTTATTTTTTGATATATTAATATTTTATTGTTGGATTTTATTTTTATTATTATTTTCTTACAATATTATTTTTAAACCCCAATATTTTGTTTTCTAGTCGCCTCTTCTGCCTGTGTTTTTTCTAAACATTATTTTGCAAGGTTTGGCAGTTTATTTTATTTTTCGTATGTTTCTTTCTGCATCTGTAGGCATTTTTCCGAATTTTAATTAATTATTTGTTTTATTTAATTTTTGTTATATTTTTAATTTGTTTTAATTAATATGTTTTTTTTTAATTTTTGATATCTTCTTGCGGTGAGTTCTTATGTTACAGCAGCCATATTGACAATTTCCAAACGACATTAATTATTTTGTTTTAACTTATACAATTTTCATCTTTTGTTTAAATTGGTTTTGTAATTTTTGTTTTTATTTTGGCTCTGAGCCCAACAATGACCTTCTTTTATTCAATTGTTGTTTTTATTGATTTTAAAACTTTTAGGTATATGATGAAAACCCCTTTGAAATTGCACCAACATAAATTTTCCTCCTCATCAGTAACATAGAATCTGGGTTCAAAATATTTTGGAGTACTTTTCACTAATTTGTAATATACTTCTTGTGTGACTTCTGGTGGGTTACAGGGTTTCAAATCTTGCTTATCTCCCTGGCGGCCCTAGTAACGCCATACAAAAAGATGCTGATCCACTTGGCACCCGTTGCTAAGCAACGTTGGAAATGTGTTCAAGTGGTGGATTGTCCGCAAAAATTGAATACCATTGGCTAGTACTGTAGTTGCTCGGACAACCCTCGGGTTCACGAGCTGTCGATAGAAGACCTATGCTCGCTTTTCTCTGTCCCTCATAAATAATTATTCATGATTAGTGCTTAATTGACTATAGAAAACTGAGACGTAATAGGGTTACTTGTGACCATTCTGGTATGCAATTTCAAAAGAACACGACTCAACTAAGGCTAAAACTACTCTATTTAAATCAATCACATGTGGAATATCTACTGTTTGACATTTTGAAGTTGGGTTGCTCGACGTCGGGCACGCTCCTTACGTCCCGGTCGACGATTGTTGGTGGCGATGGGTTGCTCTGCTGGTTTGGTAGTTGTCTGCGGCATTTGAGCTGGGGCGAAGATGAGCGGGTAGGTTACCGCTTCACCTTCTCTGCATACTGCTAGTGCGACTTCAAGTCCCCGAACCTGAGTACGCAGACTCCGATTGAGCTGGCGTTCTTCGGCCCAGCCTTTTTGAGCTGCGGTAAGCCGTTGATACAAGATCTTTGTTCGTTTAGGATCTAAACAAGTCGCTTTGACCTGCTGTATCTCTCGAGTTAATTGTAGGACCTGGCCAAGTAATTCTGCATTCGCCTGCCTCGCACGATCTAGTTCCGTCTGTAGGATCCGTAGAGAGGACATTACTAAAATTAAATAGATTTTACACGTCAATTTATGGACGGCCTAAATGTTTTAAATCTTTCAAACAACTCGAAATTCATTTTTAGTTATATAAGAAAAAGAAATGCACGCAGTTCTAATTATAATTAATATCTAATCACTATCACGATTTGTCTGTCAGTTCATTCGTCCGGGCAGTATCGTTCTAGGCTCTTCTTGAGAGCTTCTACCGTGTAGGGTCGCCTAGTGTCTCGAACCGGACGAGGTGGATGGGCGACGGCGATCCGCCCGGCAAGGATGTCATCCAGCACGTTTGCAAGGTACATCCTTGCCTTGACTACTTGTAAGTCCACCTGCTCCTGCACCCGCTCCCACTGGGTGAGGAGGTCCTGCGCGTTAGCAAAGATTTCAGCGGCTGGGTATTGTTGTCTCACTGGTTCGAGAGGGTCACTACTCGGATCCCGTGCTTTCCGAGGGATAGAATAAGGCCACTGTGACCGGGGTCCTTCTATTGCGTCGGTGGCTCGTAATACCATTCTCGAGCGCTTTTTCCCCGTTGATTGAGCGGTGGTCTGATTGATGGACATGTTCTGCAACAATTGGGAATTAAATTATGAAAATAATAATGTGAGGAATAGGGTCTTCGCTGTATTAGTTAAAGAGTGTTTATATAGGTCCAAGATTTGGAGTATTTAGCGACTAACATTGGGGTTCTTCTAGATTCGGGTCGTTTGTGAGTCTTTCAAGGAAGCAAAAAATATTCGTATGAGTTGATAGCTGATTAAACGTTTGGGAATGTTGCCATCCGCTCTGGGAGTCGTGAAGGGTGCATGTGGTGAAGATCAGTCCCTTAATTTTATTTATGCAGGGTTCCAGTTCATTATTCAAATGGGCGGTTTAATTTTATTTATGCGGGGTTCCAGTTCATTATTCAAATTGGCGTTTTAAATTTTATTTATGCGGGTTCCAGTTCATTATTCAAATTGGCGTTTACTTTCTACGATAGTACAATTGTTTACCGTTGTGTTTATGTTAAGCGCTCATTAGCTAGTTAATTAATTCGGCCAATGTGTCTGTTGAATTCATTCGATCGTCTCGGAATGTCACATTCCAAAATCGGTTTACTTGCGGATATATTGGTCATTCGTCGTAGCGTTTGAGGATCTCGTCGCAATACTAGGCCACCCATATCTTTGGAATTTATTGACTTCCTTGAATGGAGGTCTTTTCCTAATTAGGTCAGGACATTTACAATACTATCGAACTTTGGTGAGTGTTACAGTGTACTATTATCAATAAACATTTCTCAAAGTCGACTTCTTATGAGGTAAAAATGGATTTTTTACTATTTTTCTAATTGTTTAATTCTTATGATAGTTCAGTTTACAAGTCATGTTACATCCGATTAACTTGGATTTTTATCTGGTCTAACGTTTCTATTAAGTTGTCAAGTTTATTGTCAATTTGAATTTGCCACATCTATGTCGTCTCATTTGCTAGAGTAATCGGTTTCAACTAACGTGGTACCTCTCCTGTTGGGAGATCATTTTAACCTCATCAGAACGCAGCATGAAAAGTGGATGGAGGGAGCTATTAATATTATTTCAAATACAATCGCTTGGGTCAAGACTTATCTCCATCTGATAACTATCTATTCAGTCCCAGTCATCTACTTGCTGTTATATTTCTTGAGTTAGCGTCTTACTACTCAGTTTATTAAATCTCAGTTAAATCGTAATTTAGTTCGAACCTAACTTTATTCATTTGATTTATGTTAACTCGGAAAATCCCTGTCTAATTCACAGCTTATTAGTCGATATAAATTTTAATTAATTTATCTAGAACATAATTCTAATTTATTGGTAAATGGTTAATCTTTGCTTAATTACAACATAGCTCTAACGTGTCGAAGCTATCTAAATAAAGTTTCATTTGATCATAAATTTTCCGGATTTATTTTTCGAACCGAGGTTTCTTATTTGCGGTTAATCATAAACTTCATTCATTTCGCTGTACTATCAGAGTTTAATTTTTTGCTAATCGTAAACTTCATGTACCTCACAGTCATGATCTCGATTTGTGGTTAATCATATACTTTAGAAGTTTACTTGGTAGGTACGATTTTAATTCCCTATGACCTGTCAATTGTATCAGATTTACTTCACACATAAGATTTTATCTCTCGTATAAATCGTAAATTTTACTTGCTTTATCAATAAGATCCTATTTCTATCAATCGGAAACTTTCTTAAATTTACATCACAAACAAGGTTTTATTATTTTTAAAACTTTACTAAATTTTCGTTAAAAATAAGATTTTTCTTTTATATCTCGTCTACTGTATCAAATCACTTTACAATTGAGATTTTATTTCCTATTAATCACAACTTTATTGAATTTATTTTTGAAAGTGGTTATATCAGCAATTTTCAATTTACGTTGTCCCCGTACCCTTTTCCTTTAATAGACCTTAAGGCATAGTATGTTCATATTATATTTATTGAGTGCCCACAGGACTACTCGGTGTGGTAATTTTAAGCCGTTTGTAAGATAATTTTAGGTCGATTTTACAGAATTGAGAAACGAGGAAGCAGCCAGAGACTTCTTCCTTATTTCTCGCTTCAGCTATAGGGATAAATATTTACGTTCCGACCACTGCGTTGCGCACGCTGAGTCTTCACGGGTGCATATCATTGGCGATCTTCCACGCACTTACATGCCTTTGCACTATGTTGATTTTTCTAACTTGCGTGATGTGTCGGCTGTGGGCCGGAAAAATTTCGACATTTGAAAATTTTAATTTTATAAAACATATAAACGAGGTTATACATAGTAATAAAATTTATTAATCATAAAACAAACAAATTTACCCATTTGACCATTCCATAATATATTAAATCATAAAATATAGCATAAAACAGCATAAATACCTCTCTTCCCACATCCACGCCGAGCAGAGCTCCATTGAGATGCAAGGTCGTGATGTGGAAAGAGGGTTCCAACATAAATGATTCTCACCTAAAAAAGGTTTCCAATAACTTCTTCAAGATTTGAAAATATGGTTTTAAACAGCTCTAACAATTTCAAAAAGAAAATGGTTTTTGGTTTTTTAAGGTTAACTTTAATGTGAAAATGGATCAGTATTTATACCTAATTGTGTGACGTGTAAAATTTGATGCAGTAAAACAAAATTCGACCTTGTTCTTTTCTAGCAAATTCTATTTTTTAGTTTTTATATTTCTTGATTTATTTTTATAATTTTTTATTTGAAATTTTTATTGAATTATTGCTAATTCAATTTCTCGATTTAAATTCCACTTTAATGAACTTTAATTGATTTTTCTAATTTCGTCGAATTTGTCATGTTTTCTTGTTGTATTTGTGTAGGTATCGTGCGGATCTTGGTGCATTTTGTTATTATTTTATTTTTATTTTTATGTTTATTGTTTTATATTTAATTCTTTTATTTCTCAGATTTTATCGGGTTTACTTGGTGTTTTTCAGGTTTATTTTAAATTGCGTGTTGTATCTGCTGTGTGTGTTTCTGATCCATTTAAACATTTTTGAAGGCCGTTTACGTTCTGGCCCAACACTTCTGTTTGTTTATACTGCGATAAAACAATAATTTAAAAATCTGAGTTAAAGCCAAAAATTAAATTGATTTTCTAAGCGCTAAGGAAAAAGAAGCCATATTGAGTTATCATAAATGAAATTGTAATTCCTTAAATAGTTTAAGTATAATTTTAATTTGTTTCAAAGTCAATTTGTCTATTTTACCTTTAAAAATTAAAATATTTTAATTAAATTACATTTATTTAAAATGATCGGTATTATGAAATTTTTAAATTAAACCATCAAAGTAAATAATGTTCTGAATTTTTTAACAAGTTTGTTTTTCTATATTAATTTAACTGTTTTAAATTTAGAATCTTAAAAGATTTATCAAAAATATAATTCTTTAAAATAAAACTCAAATATTCTACTTTAAAAAGTTATGATAATAAATTGATAAATTTTGACAATGTTTTATTACTTTAAATTCTTTTTATGCTTTTAAAATGACATTTTAGATTATTATGCCAAATAAATTAAAAGAATTAGTTTCAAAAAAGAAAATTCGCTACGTCCAAGATGGATTTGACCTTGATCTTTCATACATAACATCTCGTATTATCGCTATGGGATTTCCAGCTCAAAGTTGGGAAGGTATATATCGAAATCATATAGATGACGTTGTGAAGTATTGGGTTTAATGTAAAAATCGTCGTTAAATTTTATTTAGTTTTTTTCACAAGAAACACGCCAACCATTATCAAATATATAATTTGTAAGTATTAATTATGATTTTATTAAGTATTTTTGATTTAATGACAATCTTAAAATAAAATTGGTAACTAAAGGTTAATTCTATTTACGCTTATTTTATTCATTTTTAGTAAAAATTGCCTGTTATTATTTTACAAAATTGGATTTGTTTAGACGATTAAAATTAAAATTTTCTTTTAAATAGAAATAATAATTCAAAATGATTTAATAATTCAAAAACTAAAAATGAATTTTCTATTCAATTTGTTTATTTGGAATCAAAGTTTAAATTTCTCATCAATCGAAAAATAATTAAATTTTGAAGATTTTTTAATAAACGGAAATGATAAAAAAATTTACCCTGAAAACGATTTTGATATGAAGCGACAAGATATGAAGCCAAACTTAATTCGTTTGTCAGGAAATCCGAATATTTAAATTAATGTTTTCGCTCCCTTGTAGACCTATCACCATATCATTCCTTCCCCCACTAGCTAAGGCAACTGAAACAGATTTTTTACATATTACAGAACTGATGAACACTATATATTATTATTATATCTTGTGCATTGTATAATAAAGCTTACAATTATTTACATAGATTGATTTATTTATATTGATTTGTTGATGTTAATTACATATTTAACCTTTATCCTCCAAACTTGGAACTTAGAAATTTATGTATTAATAAATCCTGGCCAATGATAAAATCACTGCATTTATACAGTGCACTAAAGGCATTGGAATTTATTAATTGCATTCACAAACAAGAGTTAGAAACGGAGTTTCATCTGCTATGAAACTACTTTGGCATGTGATCTCATTCCGATTATTTAAAACGAACAGTTTTTGCGTTTAAATTTGTGGATTTTATAAAATATAAAATGTTAGCAAAAGATTTTCACAATGAAATTACCGATGAAACAAGACTAGAGATTTTACGATGACATAAATTGCTAAATGAAGAAGAAAATCGTTGCTGCAAAAAATGAGGGAAAAGAATTTATAGAAAAGGCGATATTTGGCCATCTCTACGTTTCGAAAATTGCAGTTAACAAACTTTTCTTTCTAATAGTACTGGAAATGTTTTCAAATGGTTCATCAATTGACTGGCGCAGAATCAGTCGTGAAATTTATTCACAAATTATATCAACTAATGTCTAAATGTTACAGGGAGTCACGTGACAATTTGCCAGGGGTCGCCTGAGATGTTCTGAAAATAATTTATTTACGCTTGTCAGTAGTTTCTTACTATCATTTTAAATTTAAGCGATACTCCTACTCTGACTTGATAGTAAAAATTATAAAATATAAATAAAATCAGATATTTAGAAGTCAAAAACATAGAAGTTAGCTACAAAAATGCATTAATTGAGGAGCAACCGTATTAATTCTATTGCTGGGTCGCTACAACTTGGCAAATGTTATCAAGGGGTCACAGAACCATAAAGGTTGGTAATCACTGATTTAAGCCACAATAATAAACTAAAGAAACTCGAGAGCCTAACTTAAAAAAATTTTTGGCTAATGAAATTGCTAACCAAAGCAGAGCTAAAATCCTCTTAAATTTGTGAAGTTTTGAAACACTGAACTAATAATATAAAATAACAGTGAATATTTAATTAAATCCATCATAAACTCAAATAATTTATTAAAAATACCAAAGAAACAGATAAAGAGAAAGACAGTTTATAATTGAAAGTAAGAAGGAATATATTAATACTTTATTAAAAAACCGTGATTCATTTGTAGCAGCGTAAATTAATAAAATAATCAAATAAGCCCTTGCTTCAAAGTAATCATTATATTGATAATTAAATTTTTTTCATCAATATAATAATTACTTTGCAGCAAGGGCTTATTTTTTTATTTACTTGTCTGATAAAACTTCATGAAGTATTCAAAAAGTAACAGAAAAATTAATATAAGAAAAAAGGGTTTGAAAAATATAAAAATGTCAAATGCTATCAAGTTACAGTTTTATTAAATTTATTTTTCAATTTTTTATATTATTTACAATTTTTTACATAATGACTTATCCTAACTAAAACTAAAGTCTGATTCTCGACTAAAAATCATGATATTTTGTGCCATCCTCGTAATGAGACAATATTATTATTCATTAATGCAAGTTAATGGATGTGGCTTAGCCATATATTTAAACTCTAACCAGGCTATGAAAATAGTTTGGATGTTTGAATAATTTTTAATGATTTACGTGTTGGCATTAAATCGTTTGTAGACGACTTACTTTACGGTCGGAGAAGCTCAAGAATTCGAGCCGTTTATACTGCGAGTTTTTGAACTTCATCCCCAGAAAATGAATTTTATAGATATTGTGCTTTATTCTTTCATCAAATATATATATATATATATATATATTTAACGAAAGAATAAAGCGCAATATCTATGAAATTCATTCTCTTAAAGAACATTTCAACGAATCCGTTGGATAGAAAGAAGAGCAATATTTCTTCAATATTACTTTCCATGATTTTTTTACAATTTCTGTTATTAATCATTTTCTTCTAATAATTTCTTGAATTTTACTTTTTGATAAAATCAAATCTTACAAACATACTTTATTATTAATGAAATCCTCTATTCTTACTATCATTCAACTATTAATATGATTATCAATCCATAAAGATAAAGGGAATGGATATATTTTTAGCATTAGTTTTTCACTTACAAAAAATTTTTTCATTTTTAATGTATTTTTATTGATTTCCGATGAAAAATAAAATTCTAATCAAACACTTCGGTATGATAATGCCGAATAAGTTATCGACTTAGTGAATGTTTTTTTTGTGATTTTGACAAATATATAATCCAGTGATAAAACGTAAATTCATTACAAAATCAATCAATTCTGAAACAAATCCCTTAATTATTCATAAATTATTTATTTTTACTCTGATCATTCATCGACATAAAAGCTTTTTGTGGTTAAAATGATAATAAATCAATAATCCTAAACACGTGATAAAGGGTGTCCTGGAAATTTGCGGTTTACCATTGTCATCTAACAATTTTTAATAGTTGATAATATTTGGTGTGTGAGAAATACTAATACATTAAAATGTTCTATTGGAAACGATAAAGTAATGATAAACATAATAAATTCTATTTAACACAAGATCTTATCAAAATTAGTCTAGAAAATTAAAGCTTCACAAATTAAAGTTTTAAAAAATATTGTAATTATAAATTAGACCTTATTACACCGTAAAGGAGTGCATATAAAACTAGCCTGTTGATTTCACAGCTAGCCAATTTACATGCCATATATTATAATGAAGAAGAGATATTTGTAATAATCTGTACAAAGCTTATATACTCATTAAAAGTGTTAAACAAATTAAAATTATTGTTGATTAATAAACGAAAAGGCAAAAGAATTTAAATAAAATATTGGTGATTAAATCACAATACTATCAATAATCAATCAGCAATGAATTTATCGAAATTATTTATTTAATTCATTAAATTATAAATATTGCATTATTATTGAATTCCATAAATAATATTTGGCATTGATTAATATGACAAATTGATAACGAGGATCATTTCCTCAATAAATTTTTTTTCCTCAATTTATTTCAATAGTTTTTTTATTAAAAATTATATATAAAAATCGTATTTTTTTAAATTTCATATTGTAAAAAATAAATGTCTTATAAAATAAACTCGTAAGAGTACTACAAATATAGTATTGTTTTTTTATTTGCCTACCAACAGTTTTCAAAAAAAACTACCGGCTTTTGAATTTTACTGCGCTAAATCTTTCAATATTACTAAAATTAATGAGGTAATGAAATTAAAAATAATGCAAATCAACCGAGTAATTAATGAAGAAGTAGGAGTCAAAATGAACCATTTGAAGTTAAAATTGCTAATAAATACGATATTGTAAAAAATATGGTATTCAAGCAAAGGTATAGGTTCATCGAAATGAATATTTGAAAAGGTTTTATTTAAAAAATTATAAAAGTTAACAAATAAATGAATTTGAACGCAAACAAAATGGAAAAAAATTCAACATAAAACTTTTTAAACAAGGCTTCTTTCTTGATGGCTCCAGTGACAAGAAAACATATCGTCAAAGAATATCGCACTTTTATCGTTGATGTGTATACTTAGTGGTTTACTGTCTTTGAGATTTAGGAATTAAATACAACAAAATCAGATGATTTTAAAGTGGATGTTATATTCCAACTATACAAACATATAAATTTTCAGGGAAATTGTAGAGTACTGTCCATAATGCTAAATGCTTCAAAATGTAAAATTTTGAACAGAATTATTAAGCCTCTAGTTCCTTGGAGCAGACTGTATACTGGGTGACGGAAGATTTTCTCATATTTTTGATATAAAGCTTGAGAAATAATTAGTACTGAAATTTCTTCAGAATAAATAGAATAGACATGAATTACAATTTGTAAAAGAGTGTTAATATTCTTTGCGGTTTCCTTCGTTTTGTAGACAGACATGAAGTCGTGTGCCAAAAGTCTCCGTTAACAGAGTAATTTCCTCTGGATTTTTCTTGTCTTATCCAACCGCTCCCTATTGCATGGTTTGGGTTCCTTCAACACACTGCCTTACAATGTATTAGATTGATGGACAATCATAGTTTGAACCAGAGAATTTCAGGTAAATCCATCCATACGCACGAAAATTATTTTTCAATGACTGTTTTTGTAGCCGTGGTGATGAGCGTCGAAAAACAGTCCAGCTTCAATGTAGAGTCAATATATACTAAAAGCATTTATTAATAGTTCTATTATTTATCAGTTACGCACATACAAGTATTAATGTTTCAAACTTCAGTACCATAGATATCGAGTTGAAATAAACTTTTTACCAACCTTGTTTATTTCCTTTTACAAAATGTGTATGAATAAATTCTACTGAAATTTCTCTGTTCATCTATAACTAAAACGCATTGGTTTAGCTGTATGGTGTTTTCCTTATCTTAGACGTCAGTTTGTGCTTAATTTAGACTTAAACTATAGATAGTGTGAACATTTGGTTGTAAAAATTTAGGCACTGGAGTTAGATTACTTGCTAAATCTCCTGACTTCAATTTAGTTGGGAATATATAAATTGGTTTATAAACGTCCAAAATTGATACTCTGAATTGAATGAACAAATCCAAAAGATTATTAATGATTTTAATATGAATATTATTGCTTTATATGGCAATATTCTTACGTATTCTTCTTTTATTTATCCAAAAATTATATTTTTATAATCTATAAGTTTATCATTTTTTCCTGTAAACAATTTGTGTATGTTAAAAGATTTGCACAGTAAAATTTAAAAAATTTTGTTAAAATATATATTAATTTTTTTTTGATAAAAAATATTTTAAAATTTATTGAAACATGTTTTTAAATAAATATATAAAAATATAAATATATCCAGTTTTTTAAAGATGTGGAACCACACGTAGAAAAATTTTCCACTCAAAAACTTTAATAAAATATAACCAATATATTTCAAATAAAAACACAAAGGTAATATATTTTCAGATGTAATATTGTTTTTCAGTATTTTTTTTGAAAATATTTCACCTACGCTAAATTTAACGAAAAAGTTTGGAGTATATAAAGATCAAAAAAATTCCATTAGATTATTATCAAGAGATAAATATGAAAAAAAGACGAGGTGTTGATATGAATTTTGTATTTTATAGAATTGTTTTATTAAAATTTTTATCCGTTTTTTTGTAAAAAATAACAATTTTTAACATTATAATAATTTTACAATTTTTTCAATATTTCAATATATTTCAAATGACGAAAAATATTGCAAGTAATTAAATTTGTAAGATTAAATTAGTTTCTAACTTTGCTCATTTTTTCAGAATGTAATATTTCAAATTTTGATAGTTACGAATTTGCCACAACACAGTCCTTATTTTTACAGAAGAGTATCTTAATGGTGAAAACAGACTTCATTTTTGATTTTATCAAGTTCTTTCGTCGGCTATAAAATACTCTTGGAAAAGATTCACAATCAACAACTTCATAGTTTTCACATTTCCTATTAATTTAACTTTATTTTCCTAATACTCACTTTTGAACTGCCTAACTCTAAAGCCAAAATAGCAAGCTAAAAATGCTAAATCTATACTAAATTTATGAGATTTACTTTCGATGCTTTATTTATAAAGAAGAACAACCTTTCCATTAACCTATAGGCCAAATAAGATCAAAACTCCATTTTTTATCTTTTCCATTTCTTTTCTTTTTTAATTAACATAAATTAATATACAATTAAACAAAAGTTCATATTTAAAAAATTATTTGGTAAATAATTTAAATGACGCTTGAAAAAGACTGCCGAAATTTTGTGTCACCTAGACAAAACTTATCTATAGTCATAATGAAAATAAATGAAATTTTTACAGATATATTTATCAATTAACATAAAGTTAATAGTGTAATTTATTATATTTATTGACTGAAATAATCTTAAACAGTGATTTTCATATATTTTATAGCAAAACTTAAAATTAAATAATAATAAAAATTTATAGATATGGATATCCAAATTTGCTTAAAACTTGGAGTGGCATATATTTTAAATACTCACAAGAGATTCGTACTAAGTCAACTAATATAAATGATATCTATATAAACGTTTTTGATTTGGATTTTAAATAACTTTTTTCAAATTGTTTGATCGGTTTACGAATCATATTGCTCAGAGCATAAAAGATTTCACAAAAGAAATCTCTTCTATATTTCTGAAACAGTAGTAACATTGTTTAAATTTTTGAATAATTAAAGTTAAGTCGTATAATAATTTTGACAAATTATTAAATTTTTTTAACAAAAAATAATAAAATTAAAAATTAATTTTGGTTTAAAATACTTTGATTTTTATTAATTTTATCAAATACCTGTAGCGTATTTTTTTAGCAAAATAATATTTTCAATTTTTTCCCTATTAATTTCTTATAAATTTTAGTAAAATCTTTTAATTTTTGATATTAACACAAGATTGCTACTGTGATTCAATTTGACTCATTTACGATTTTATTGTTATGGAAATAGAAAAACTGAAATAATTTTTAAAAAAATATGTTGGTTAATTAAGTTAATTGGTTAATTAAATTATGAAATATATACTAATTAATGTTTCCTCGCCACTCCTTACTTTTTTATATTCATATGTGGTATATCTATTTTGTCGGATCTTTTGACTTATTAATTATTTTTAAAGCATGTCAGAGGAGCTTATGAGGAAAGAAATTATAGTACTAAATTAGGATTCTGAAGATGTCCTCTTTGCATATTCTATAATATCTTAAATTTAGGAGTTATCAATGCTTGAATTTTATACAAATAAAAATTTCCAAAAAACAATTTATTTTCCAATTGACTGATGAATTAGGCGATAACTATGAACACGAAGCTGGAAACACTTTCGTACCAGTCTAATATACAAAATATTGAAACATATATGAATCACACTAGCTTATTATGCAAAAGAAAAGAAGACCTATTGCAGTGCTTCTCATCTTGGGCCCTAGGGTCCCAGTTGGGCAATTTCGAAATTAATGGATTTTTAACATTTGATAAATCATAATTTTTCTGAAGTATATACATCGTGTTTTAGGTATATTACGATAGAAACAATTTCTTAACACTGAAGATATAGCTCTAATCAAGATCTATGTACTTACAACTTCTAAATGCAATCTTTACCTTATAATTTTGATTTTTTACAAACATTTTTACAAACTGGGGCAATTTGACTTTTAAACTCTATTGTTGAGGACATAGAGTAAAACATGATGATAAGCACTGAGCTATTGTGCTAAATGTAATAAGAAAATCTGTTGGAAATTTATTTCAAAAAAATTATATAAAGAAATAAATGCTTTAAATAAAGTTGCTGTAAAGTAAAAATATTTTTGTCAAAAAAATTAAATTTTAACGTTTGAGTCTAATTGAGTGATTACAAGCAAAATAGGGATATATACGCAACATCCGGCAACCTAGATTTAAACAACCGATAGTTTTTTTTTAGTTTTTGTGCATTAACCGAAAAGAGCTGCAATCAAATACTTGATTGATGATATATCAAAATTTAAAAACAATTTGATTATTTTTCGTTTAGTATTTAAAAAATAAAACAAAGAAATTATAAAAAAAGTAGAAATTTTAACAGAAATTTTTTTTTATTATTTGTCAAAGGAAAATTTTATTTTATTTTTTGCACGCTTTCAAATAATTATCTAAACAGAAATTTAATCCCGTGCGCAAAATATTCCTTAGATAATTGCGTGACATTTTTGTTAGATTTGAAAACTTTTATTAGACAAAATATTCTAAGGTTTTATTCTTTTAAGTAAATCACCTTGTCGATATTTAAATCAAGAATGCCATCAACTCTCTTGAAAATTAGAGAATTATTACAAATTCTTTTACATTTCTATATAAACTGAAATCTTGTGTCTCTGGCTACCGAAAACCGTATCTGGCTTATATTTACTTTTCCCTCTATCGTTTATTAAAATTTCTCTTTGATAGAATTACCGTACAGTTTATAAGCACTATCACAATAACCAATTCATATTGCTTTTGAAATCGCGCTTATAAAAAGAATCATCTATTTTATCTGACTTAGAAATTCTTATAAAAGTTATTTGACCAAGGAAATGATAGTCTAAAATAAGTTAAGTACAAAATAGAAAATTTCTTCACCTCTGTAGATATTGATGAGAACCTCCTAAACTGTTAGTCCATACTACTAAAGATGGCATGATTGCGTTCTGAAAAATATTATCTGAAAATTATACAAGTGCCACTTTTATATGTTATGAGTATTCATTTAATATTTCAAACGGTTTAAAGTTTCATTTGCCCTCCCCCCTCATCAACATATTAAAGCTTATAGAAACCACTTAGTAACATTTATGTATCAAATTTTAATTTGATAAATTTAGATTCATTAGATCTAAAATTATAGATATAAAACAGTAAACAGAGCTGAATGCGTCAGTTTTTTTGTGTTTATACTAATTTTAATCAACTTTCACTCCCAGATTAGTTAACAGAATTTCCCATAAAAAGTAATTGTTTTTGATTCTACATTACTAGTGTAACATTCGATCAAATGACTGATAAAATTTTTCATTTTCTGGTTTTTTATGGAAACCGGAAAGCGTTACTGGTTTGACATTAAATGGTTTTATTATTGTTTGAAAGTTGAAAGCTGTTAGTTATCCTCATATCCATATCTGTTGAATTTAATCAAGGCAGTAATGTTTCATTTAAACAATCCTAGGTATAAAAATATCATATAAAATACAATGAAATAACTGACAGATTTAGCCTAATGAAATATTAATATCTCAATCACTTCACAGATATCTATAATTTTGTAATTGGTAATTTTTTTTGTTTCCTGTTGAATCCTTTCTGGAAAAGGTGCTGTTGGGTGGAAACAATTGCTGGTGATGCAAAAAATTACAAACTGAATTTTTACAATTTTTATTGAAAATTAATATTTGATGTCAATCGTTGGTGTACAGGTATTCCTCGAGTTACGCGGTTAATTGGTTCCACGTAAGTCGAATTTTCCCGTAACTCGAGGGATACCTGTATTTAATAACCTGTTCCAAGTTCTGAAAACCCATCGAACACAAACCAAAAGAAAACAACCTCAAATGTGGGAGTCAGATCCTTCAGTACTCTATTCCTACAATCTGTGAGTGTAAACCTGTAATAATGTTTGCGCTAATATTACACGTAACATTATAGAATTAAACTACAACGCGTTAATAACAAACGGATAGTTCAAAATCAAGGAAATTTACCAAAAATACAAAACAAATATTTTTTTTTACTTTTAACTGAATTGCCTTTTTGATATAGTAAGGATAAAATATATATTACGGGAAATTGTTTTTATCGTTTGACATTGTAACTTAATCGAATCTCATTGTCAAAGTTATTTAGCATCTTTACCTACCCAGTATTTAGTAATAAATATTTTAACTAAAACCTTTCACAACAGAAACAATAAAAATCAAGTGTTTATTTGTCATAATTGTTTATTTAGATTTCGGAAATAAAACCTCCGAAAACTTAACCGCGGTTAATAATAATTTTATTATTAGTTAAATAAATCGCAATAATATTTATTACGTGATAATGTTTTCGCGACAGATCTAGAGACGGGTTTCACTTTGTTGCGCTTGACACTGTAACGCCATTCATAACTTCATAAGATTATATTGTTTCATTCATCTTCATTTCCTATATCTATCTTCACACGAACTTCATCGATATAGCACAAATTATTCTATGACCAACTTCAACATGGCGAGACAAAACAACTTGCAGCAAAGGTCCAACTTTGACATTATCTATATCAAGTCGTTTCCTAACTTTTTATTCCATAATTAGATGTTGTCTCATTAAATGATCCGTCCATATCTATTGTGTTGATCTATTGAAATTAAAGATCCAGATTTGAATGAACTTTATTGCTACAGAAACATTATACAATGCTAATAACACGTGAAGAGTCTCGGTATTCTAACGATAAAACAGGCAATATTTTGATCACTTTCTTTAAAATTATAAAAATAATATTTCTGAATAAATATTTTCTTTCTATTATTTATAATCAATGATTTATTTTTTATTTATATTTTGTTAAATTTTTAAGATTTTTGGTATCCATATCATTGTAATGTCCGCACTGGAATGAGAAACTGTTCTTAACAAAACGGCAGCGTCATATAACACGACCCTAACACAATACTTTAGCCAGATGACGTAATGATTTAAAAAATTTATTTCAAGTGTTTTTGTTTTACTGCAGTGATTACATAATAATATATAGTCTTAAACTACAAATATCAAAGTAAAAATTATATCATTTCGATGATGCTGTAGAATGCAAATAATTGATTCTGCATTATAATCCATTTCAATGCACAATTAATTAACCAATTAGTAGATAATCAAATTATTTATTACAACAGAATACAACAGAATCGGAACGGATTATCAAAGTCTAGAATTTGACTTCCAAATTTAAACTATTTCATTATTTGATTGTGCCACGCGAGTTTTTCAATTGACAATTTTCATTTTTGAAATGTTTGCAATTGACAATTTTCACATTTCAAATGCTGGTCAGAATTAAATTGAAATGATTAATAAATTATATTTATATATCATTCTACTTTTTTTTGTTGAATAATAGTTTATTCTTCGGTAGATCATTGAAAGTGATCTGTAAAAATAGATAGATTGTTGATAGTTGGTTTTTTAATTTTTTCTTTTCTTTGACAGACAAAAACGTTTTAACCCTTTAATGCATTGTGATGGAAATTTCAATCATACAAAATATTTAAATATAATTATTCATGATTAATGACAGCGATATATTTTTTTTAGTATGACAATAAGATACACAGTCTGTTAATGGATTCAAGTGAAAATAAATATAAAATCTATATTTTTATCTATGTTTTTTCTGATAAATAAAATACACCATAAAACATTATTTTTAATGCAATAAAAAAAATCATGCGTTTAAGTGTTAACAAACATTTTCATGATTTAAACGCAGATTTCTCGCACAGGCTTTATTGAGTATTAGTTCAACTATTGTACTATAAAATATTATATCATTAGCTATTGTCATTATAAATTGCTGAAATTTTATGTGTATACTATATGGAGCTCACTTTTTAAAATAATGTGGCTTTATTTTTTTTGAGAACCGGTTTTAAAAAATTATTAGACTAGACATTTATAAAAAATGATTTTTTGATAAATAAAAATTGACTAAATTTCAATTTTTTTTCAATAAATATTTAGTTCATACTGTCTCAAAATTTCACTCAATCTGCTATTTTCACCGGAATTCCAATTGGTAGACTTTGGCAAGCTGGCGTTTCGCAAAATAGTTTTGCGTGCGGAAATTACCGACTCATACTAAATATTGTTTTGAAGTTGGGATTATTAACTAAAACATTTCATTAACTGCGATTCTTTATAAGATTTCTCTTTGCTTATATATCTTTTAGGTCAAATCAGTTTTGAAATTTACGTGATTTGATTTAAAAGAACATTCAGTTAATCAAGTTATTTCCGCCACAAACCCTTTATAAGGCTTTATACTTTCATAAGTTGAGCTGTATTTTATATTTAGTAATTATTTCACTGGCAATTAATTACATTATCTCAACCATCATGAAAAGGGCTTCTACTTTAAATATAAGAATTTTAAATAATTTTTCAATCATTCATTAATTTAAATGCATTTAAATTTCATCATCCTTCATCTATTTTGTTTAAAGATAAAAATAGATTTATTAAAAATTACTTTTAAATTTTAGTAAATTGTTACTGGAATTATATATGTATTCTGACATATAACAGATATACTAAATCTCGTAATATGGCAGAAGAGCTGTCGTTGTCTCACAACAGTACGTCGATGCTTGCACAAAATGGGAAAGCAGTACTTGGCGAACAGATGGCCACCACATTTTTTGCCAGGTAAAAGTAAAGCCAGCAGAGAAAGAATATGTAGCGAATTGTAAGCCATGTACCAACGGAATGACTTTCTCTTAAGGGTGAATGAGGTGTGGGTACATTTGAACACTGTAAATCGATTTTAACACTACCGGTTTTGGTACGGTGCCGGTGATCAACCAACAACATCAATTCGTCGATGTTTGACAGCACAAAAGCATCTTGCAATTGTTTTTTGGGATGTACTTCCTTAAGGTAAAACATAAACGCAGACATTTACTGCACTCAGTCGGACAAACTCCTAGAGGCGATTCGACAAAAGAGGCGCCGGTTGTATGGAAACAGTTTTGAAAAATTCCATTTCCTTCACGGTGACGCTCGATAGCATACGGCACGTTTAACTCAAAATAAGCTTGCTGAGATCGGGTTTACTGTAATACCCCATCCGCCATACTCCCCAGACCTTTCCCTTTCAGTTTATTACCTGTTTTCTCCTATAAAATCTCACTTCGTGGGATAAATTATCACTCTTAAGAAGCGATTATTAGTTAAGGTTAGAAGAAACAAAAAAGAGCTAAGGAGTTAAAATAAATATAATTAATTAATTAGTAGGAAAATAGAAGTAAAGCTAATTAGTACAACTTTGAAAGAAGACAAAGACTATAATGGAAAAATTATTTAAAATCAGTGTCCAAATTTTATGTTTTTAATAAAGTTTTTATTACATCTATGAATGTGAAAATGAAATTGTTGATAAAAGAAAGGCGTGAGCAATTAATTGTAATAGAATTTTAGAAGTCCCGTTGTCTATTTTACAGAATTTGCTTTACTTCTATTTGGGTTGTAAGAAGTGGATAATTGTTTTGGAATAGAATCAAAATACAAATCAAGTTGAAATTTAAATCTATTTATTAAAAATTTGATATATTTTGACGTTTGATATTTGACTCTAGTACAGGTGAGGGGGGGGAATCGTCACGTTTCAGTTGTATTGTTTCAGTAGGACAGACAGAAGGAAGAAGACATAAGGGGTTATATGCATAATTATATATGAGGTACGTGAAATTTCCCGATTTGTAACATTAATTTATAAGTAGAAGAAATTAAAAATTAAAATAGCTAGAATAAAATTAAAATACACCCAGAGGACACAAATGATACCATTTATAGCTAATGAAATTGTTTCCCGAATAATTCTATTATAAGTCATTCAAATAAGGGATTTACTATTCATTTAAAACCTGCCGCTGGAAATAGAATTTTACATGATCAAGATAAAGTAAAGCTTGTCATTATAGGATTTATAACTGCTGAAGGAATATGAAAGCTGCTATTTTATTGCATAATTGTTATCAAAATTATTCAACTATGAATTTATGATATTTTCCAGTCATAAAAATGATGCGAGGGAGGAGTAACTAAATAATTGTAATAAATTAAATTTTGCTATAAAATGGTAATTCAATTAGCACAGCCATCTGCATCTGCACCGTCAGCACTATCACCATCGTAACTCGCATCATCGGACGACATTTATGTGTTTTATAGATCATAGATTTATCACCGGATTAGTAGAAATTTATAGCAACCTATGTGAAACATTATTTTTTTTGAAATGTGAATTCCATTTTAACAACTGAACTGATTATACTTTCTTAATTTCTTATATAACTACATTTTTTAGTATTAGTTATTTAGTTTCATAACTACTTCTAGTGAAATTAGAATTGTTATCGCAGTTGTAAATTCAAACATTATTTTCAATTTTCTCTATTTCAGTTTGCAATCATCAACCGATGTCTCCAACATTACCATTTTCACCATCATTGCCATTTTCACCATCATTACATTTTTCAACATCATTGCCATTTTAAAAATTTATTTTCAACTATTATCAATATATTAGGTATTTTTTAAATTCATTTCTAAACAATTGTTACAGGAAATTTTGTATTTTTAAGAAAGATTTTAATCAAATATTAACAGTTATTTAAAAATGTAAATTTTGAAGTGTCTGACAGATTTTTGACATATATAATGATTTTAAGTACGTCTCAGTCCGCAAACCAACTACTGACTGGCATACACGATTCTAATAATTAATTAATTAGTTTACATTCGAGATTACAGATTTTTGGTATTAATTTTAAAATAATGAAACTTTGCTCCCAATAGTAAATCCAAATTCCGAAATCTCGAATTCCGCCCGATTTTTTACAAATTATTTGTTTAAATTATTATTATAAATCATTAAAATTTTAAGATACAATTATTAGATAATATTTTTAATATATTTGTTGAAAATGATATTAAAATATTGAAAAATGATTTATTGTATTTATTAAATTAATAAAAAATTGCTTTGTGAAATTTGATAAAATTTTTATAATTTGTTCATGCAATCTATAATAAACCAAATCTTTGTTATCCTAATTGATGACAATATATTGTATAACCCTGGAGTTCTTTGTTGCGATACACTTAAAAATTCTTTTTTAACATTTTCGACGTTAAAAAGATAGATGCAGAATTTAATAAATTATATTTGAAAAATTAATTTTAAATCAAAGAGATTTATTGTTAATATTTTTTGAGCACAGCCTTTCAAAACATGGTCTTATTTTAGAAAGACTAATATGCATTTCTGCGTTTAGATCTTTAAGTTTTGATCTATTCATTGTTTTGATGTTTTTAGATATATTATGCAAGTTCAACAAATAACAATTATATTTAAAATTTACTAATATTGTTTATCAACAAATAATTTTACTTTCAACATCAAATATCAATAAAAATTCAAAAAATTTAGCGACACACTAAACAATTTCCACGGCACAATTATGTGTCGTACGACACACCTTGAGAACCCATGGTATAAGCTGCGTTTGAATAGTGCTTTCTTGTAATTTTAATCTTGGATCAATGGTAATAAAATACCAGGGCACAAATAACATTTAAAAAAATCAAAGGAAATTTAAATAGAAAGTTTGAATCTTACTGTTGCAAAATTCGCGGAAATCAATTGTTATTTTTATCAAAAGGTAGTTAAACAATTTTGAAATTATTTTTATTATTAAATAAATAAATGAAAATTTTGTTTTTAGTTAACTCATGAAGCGCCTATTTATCAAGCTTTTAAAAGTTTCTTTAATTATTCCCATATCTATAGATAAATTATTCTGACGAAAAAACCAAACTCATTTGCAAGTCATCGTAATTTTATACTAGAATTTTCTTCAAATATGGTTTTTAAACAGTCAGTATAAACGAAAAAAATTAGTCTATTATGGACATCAATTCCAGACCATGTTTTTTTTTCTGAAAAATTTTGAATTCTTCACTTGATTTTTGGAAATTTCTTAAAATTCTCTAAATTAACACTTCGTAAGAAAAACTTAATATTGAAAACAAAGTGTAATAAAAAAAAATGATAAAGTTTTTAATCTAATAATTTTCTTTTCCAATCTAGAATTTCTCTTCTGATCACAAATTAATTAACAATTCATTTAAACTAATATTTAAAATTTTTTTTTTAATTAATGCGTACTTTACATAAATATCCAGAGAATGCAGTCATAAGTATAATTTCAAAATAAATAAGCAGTCAATTGAAGTTTTTCTCAATCGTGTTCTTTTTGATGTTATAAGATTTTGTTAATGCAGAAAGATTTCTTTCGTTTTGCGCTGTCAATTTTACATTGCCAATAACAAAACTTAAACGGGTGGCTGAAAACAAAAACAATCTCTTACACTCACGCTTCCGGCAATAGATTTTAAAGGTTATTACCAATAACAAAATCTAACAATCGTGCGGTAAATAAAAACATTTTATTACACTCGCACGCTTCTGACAATAGATTGGAAATGTTTTTGCCATGTACAAAATCCAATACTCATGTAGTAAACAAAAACAATCTCTTACACTCATTCACACACTTCCGGCAAGAGATTTGAAACGTTATTTCTTTCATTAAACTATTTCTAATTGTACTCATCTTGAAACACTGGTTAAAAATGAAATTATTATGTTCCTGAGTCAATATATAAGGCAGTACAACATCTAACAGTTATTACCCTGATTTAGCTAGTGTTGTTCGAATAATAAAAGACCCAAAATGAAGGCAAATAAATAGCTTAATAACAATAAAGTAGTGATTTAATCTAAAACTAGTTTATATAAAGAATACAAGATCTTTCTAATAGTTATGGAAATGTAATGTAAACCCATCGATTTTCAAACTGTATTACGTGTTCCTTAGGGGTACGAATTCTGTGGTCAAGGAATACACCAGAACAAATATTATAAAAAACCAGATAGAAACTTTACCTTGAACCAGTTATACGTCTAAAATTGACATTAATAACGCCTGTTATTGATGACTTATGCAAGTTCAAGCAAACCCAGTGTACGCACTAAACTGATTAAATTTTCATTTTGTGTTGATTTATTAATGACTATTAATTATTGGAATTAAAAAAATTAATATAGACTGTGATGTAATTGTATTGGGATAATTGATTGCCTGCATGTTTGATTGATTACTTTGATTGTCTGGGTCCTCGGATTGCATAATTGTTTATTATTTATCCCAAGATGCATGTGCTGTAGACACACATGTAGTATATATATATATATATATATATATATATATATATATATATATATATATAGTCTACCTGTCATTAATAAATTCTTCACACATATTGTTATTTTAATCTTCTTACATAGACTAATAAACTTTTCAATTAAATTAAATTCTTTTGATTTGATTTGTGCAGTAATAATTTTAATGAATATTCATATTATAGAGGTTAAATATGTTCAAAACGTTAACTAAAAATGATTATTTAAAAAAACCGATTCTGATAATTTCTTCCCTACGAGTACTCACACAATTAAACTTTGGGCTTGGGAGTACAATTAAAAAAGGTTGGGAACCATTAGTGTAAACTTAATCAGATTTTAAATCAGCATAGTAAACTAGTAATCAGCATAGTAAACTAGTAAATAGTAATCAGCATAGTAAATAAATTTCTATTAAAATTTAGTTTTTTTAATATTTTCTCAATAAAATCTTTTAAATTTCAATTTCTTTACCCGTTGCTTTCATATAGTTATATATCAATAAATTATATATCACATTAAATAAATAAAAAAATCACTACATTCTTATTGTCTAATCTTTTTTGTTTCGCACTTTCACAAACCAAATAAAAATTGATAACTTTATTTATTTTTGATTTTTTTAATTTAAAAAAATTTTAATTTAAAAAAATTTTTTTTTTAAAAATTTCTATACCAATTAATTTTTTTTGAAATTTTTTACAATTATAAAAATCCATTGTTTGTGCAGATTGGAAAATTTATCGTACAATGAAACAAATAGTATTAAAATGTTAATTAACGTAAAAGCGATTTTTAATATCTACAGAATAGTAATTGATTGAAGTTAGAATTAAAACAAACAAATTTTATTAAATTAAACGTGATAGAATAATAATAATTTTTCTGTTTCATTAATTATTTCAATTGATTTTATTTTTTTCTTAATGAAATATCGAATTTTTATTCACAGAATAATTGAATAATTATTGACGAAAATTGTGGAATTTTATCATTAATTGAATTGTTGACGATGACAATTATTCTAATAAATTTTCTGATAAAATATTAACACAACTCTCAAAATTACATGAACAAGTAATTAAATAATAACAAAAACCTGAAATATTTTACGTTTAAGTTTTTTTTTGAGTCATGAGACATTTCCGATTATTTACATTTTAAAGTCGAACAAAATCTTTTATACTGTAAAATTTATCATTTTTATTCCACATTGAATGTTAAATTGGAATTTAAATCAAAATGAGATGTTTGACTACTTGATAAATTTTAATTTTTTAAAAATATTATCATGCAAAAGTTAATTACACGAATTTGAAGATCAGTATTCAATATTTAATAGGTTTTTTTAAATAATAATATATGAGTCTAAACCTTCAGTTTTCTGGATTTAAACATTATTATGGCACGATTATATATAGGTTTTAGTAAGTTTTTTTGCTTTGCTTAATTATCTACATGTAATTCCCTGGTAATCATATGCATAATTTTTGGTTTGAATGTTTCTAAAGATGAATTTAAAGATTGTTTTGTATCTATATTCTGAAATATATTGGATAAGTGCATTAATAATTTTAAATTTTACTCTAACTGTTTTTTATACTGGAGTGTTAGCAGAATATGGACGTCCGTGAATATAATAAATAAATCATTTTTTTAAAATTAATGTGTAAAAAAAATTTCAAAGTTTTCAATTTTTAAAACTGTTTTTTCAAAGTATTTTCGCAAAAATAAAAAATCTAAAAAACAATTTTAAGGCGCCTAATAATTCCTATGACAGTGGCTGTAAATCAGTGACTCCCAACCTGGGGGGCGATCGCTCCCAAGTGGGCGATTTTGGTTATTTGGGGGGGGGGGATAAATAAATGCGGCGAATTCAAATGGGGGAGAATTAAAATTTTATTATAAAGTATTAATCTTGTTCGAACATTTAATATAAAAATATAGGTATTATATAGAAATTATTAATCTTTAATTTGCTAAAAAAACTACAATTTAAAACATTATATTTACTTTCATATATTTTAAAATTTATTCAAACCTAATAACTAATAATATTTTATATTTTTATTGTGTTAGAAATTTAAAAAAATACTCAGCTGAGTATTTAAAATTCGGTTTTATTGCTTCACCGCAAAATGTACGATTTCTGCATTGTCTTATATGTAAAAAAACATTTAATAGTAATGAATTAAAATCATGGTATACAATGAAAATGAAATAGGAGCGATGGGTAACAGTCAACCTTCAGAAAGGGGCGATGAGCCAAAAAAGGTTGGGGACCACTGCTCTAAATCTTAAAAAGTGCCACTGCTTACAGCATTATCGGCAAAGTTCTCATTAATTTTATTATTTGCATTTGTAGATTTATACATTTCCTCCATAAAATATTCGCTTTAACACATCTTAGAAAAACCTGCACGACAAAATTTATAATTTTTAAATAATACTTTTTGTTTTTCTTAAAATATAATTGTCCTGTTCACAGAAGTCGGGATTATAAAATTTTACTAAACAATTACTTTGTAGTTATTGTCAAACTTATTATTCCTATATTGGATTTACTCAATTTACTCAATGCAATTATAGTTAACTAGAGTTTCGATTTGCAGAGGAAACACTAATTTTCTTCAATTTATTAAATTAATAAAAAAAATTATTAAAAAAAAATTCAATTTAAGTATTTATAATTACTTGTTTGATTTCTAAAATATACTTTTTTTCATCTGACAAATGAAGAAAAGATAAGTTTCTTTTTAATTACATTTAATTACAGTTAAATAATAATTCGATGTATATTATTAATTTAATTCACGTATGATTTTTCAAGTAAAATTGAATTTGTAAAATAATTGGAAAAAATTTATAAATCAATGATTTTTTATATATTTTTTCTCATTAGTTATTTCGTGTAAAGATGACATTTTGAAATTTACTGGAATTTTCTATAATTTTTTCTATAAGTTTAATTTGCAGTGGATTTTTATACAGAAATAACTAGAGAATTTCTTTGCGGTTTGAATGCAATAAAAAGTTGCATTGTGAATCTGAATAATTTCATCCTACCCATCAAGATTTATGAAGTTGAAATGGAAATTCTTGATTTTTCTGGAACATGTTTTCATTAATTACTCGAATTCATAAAAAGTCTATACATTATTATACTTGAACTATTTGTTTAAAAAATACATGCTAAATTTGTAAAGGAGTCAAATTTTTGTTCCTTAAACTTTTTTTCTGGTATAAATTAGGTTTTCATAATACAACTTCTCCAGCTAAATATGAATATGAGTTTCATTTTATTTTATTACGCTAGGTTTCTTTAATATTATTGCTTTCTATAAAAAAATAATTTAGATAAATAAACTATCTCATCCAATTTAAATAAATATTTAACAGCTTTCAATTATTTTACTAAATTTTGGATTTTCGACAGATTGCTTTGGCTGTGGTTTGTTTAGATAAACTTTAAAATCTTTTGTTTTTGTCGATAACGGAATCATTTATGTAACTATAATTTACTTAATCATAATAAAAAATATTCCAATTTCAATCATGAAAATTAATAATTAGTAAATGACTTCCGAAATTAGATTCAAATCATAATATTTAATTATATAAGATTTGAAAGATATTTCCTAATCAAATATCATTTGTGGCAAATAATTTCTGATAGAAACCTGATAGAAAGTTTTATGGCTTCACGAATCGAAATAGCTGAAAAAAACTAATCACAAATGTGAGTATGACCATTTATAATTCTAATTTCCTTCAAAACTTAAGGGCTAAGCTATATTGCTACTTTCTTGAAAATCATCAATGATTTTCGGTTTACGAATCCGGTTTACCATTTATCGGGAAAATATTTTTCATAAATTTTATATAATAAATAATGATATAACCTGAATTGTTTCATCTTATAACATAAAATGTTACTACATCTCTGGTAAATACCTAGCCGCAATTGTTCTGAAGTTGAAAATGGTTTCATTGAATGGAAGGGTATCTCCTAAAGTTTAGGGTTTGAGGTAGAAAAAGAATGGATGTCCATGCACTTTGGAAAATTATATATAATTAAACATTTTTTTCATTAATTCTAATTTTTGTATTATTATCCAATTCCATAAAGTTTAATAAATAGAAATTTATTTTGAACCAAAATTGCTTAATTATTTTGGTGATGTATAAATTATAAAATTTTATCAATTGTGTAAATATATATAATGCACTATTATTTGTGACAAATATTATATTAAATTATGTAAGAAAAACTGTCATTCGAAATCTCAAAGTATGAATTAATCGGCAATAGAGGTTAATATAAAACTTTTATTTTAAATTTTTTGTATTAAATGAAAGTTTTTTTATATAAACTAAACTTTCACAATTTCATGTAAAACTCTTATTAAAAAAATTGTTTTTAAATTTAACTAATTTTAAATTAAAGATTTTTCAGTAAAATAATTATTTAACATAACCATTTTTCATTATTATATTTGGATTTCGCCTTTGATCTTTGATTTAATTCAATAATATCATATTAATGTTTATAGGACTGTAGACCAAAACATATTTTATTTATTCACATTATTAACACATGTCATTTTAATATCCTGACTATTTAATAGCATTCAAAATAAATGTGTTCCTAACGTTTTGCACATTAACTTTCGGATCCAACAACACTTCACGTATAACATGTTCCTTATAATTATCAAAAGTACTTGATATTATTTTATCGTGATTTATAATATGGCTCAATCATTTGGTCGATAGTGCTCAAGAACGGGCTACAGAGATGACGGGAAGTCTCTCCAGAATATACGGCGTTCCACCGATATCATATAAATTGATAGACGAGATCAAAATCCAATCCAATTTTGTTTCAGATTTCTTGAAAAGCTTATTTATACACAAATCTAGTGTCATAAGAAATGTTTTAAATGAAGTTAAATTTTTTTCCCAACAATTAATATTTGAAATAATAAAACAAGCATTATTATTTGTTTGAAATAATCTATTAAAGAAAATTATTAAAAAATCAAAATCAAAATAATTTTCATATTTCAAAAATTTGAAAAATAATTATTGATGTTAAAATTGAATAAAATAAATAATTGGGTGCTTGTTATTCCACTATAAAAAGTCAAGATTTTATGTTGATAGCCCGCAGATTTCAGATTTTCTAACGCGTGATTCGTGAAGTAAATTGTTTAAGAATCACTGATCTCTTAGATCTATATAGTTTTTCTTTGCAACATATTGGTGACATCGAGCTCCCAGAAAGTAGCATAAAACTGATGTTAGAATACATATTTTTAATAATCAATAATAATAATAATAATAATAATAATAATAATAATAATAATAATAATAATAATAATAATAATAATAATAATAATAATAATACAAAAAATAATAATGATTATATATTTTTATGAATATTGATTTATTAATTCTAAAACACGAACTTATAATGATTAACTTAACTAAAGCTGCGATCTATTAATAACTTTATACTTTAATGAATATTATAATTTTGTTCGCGTTCTATTTGATTCTATATTTAATTATGCAATCATAATTCAGGTACATTTAAGCAGCGGCATAATTGACAGTCATTATCTTAAGTTTTTATGTAAAATGTTATCAAATGATTTTATTGGTAGAAAACTGATTAATTTCAATTTCAAAATACCAGCTTTACTTTGTATCTTGAACTATTAATGTTTCCGCAAATTCTCATCAATTATTTACATTTCGATAGTACTTAATAGGGATTTCAAATATATTAAGGTTTTTTTGACTTAAACTGTAGGCGCTTGTTTAGAATTGCCCCGCATTTTTTAAATAAATTTTATTATAAGGCATTTAATACTTATAAAGATGGATTATCAGCCTAACAAAAAATCAATGATTAATTTGAACTTATTGTCACTTTATGACATTGTTCGAACCGAGGAAGGTGCCATTAGATTTTTGCAAGATAGAGGTATATTAAATCGACGCAAGCATTTGAAAAGATTTTACATGATATCCGTGAATACTGGCCACCTGCCCAATGATCGAGTTAGATAACTGTTTTTACAGTCATGTTAGCTATCTTTAATAATAAAAGCTTGTATTAAAAGTTTATA